>JARBWK010000849.1:0-23905 GCA_030556195.1 Anolis apletophallus
ATTACAGATCAACTTCGCCGCCAGCTGGACCAGGGTGGGTCGGCCCTGCTTGTCCTGTTAGATCTGACAGCAGCGTTTGACACTATAGATCACACACTGTTGACCCACCGTTTAGCCGTGTCTGGGGTGAGGGGGACTGCCCTTCAATGGGTGGCCTCCTTCCTCCAGGATCGGGGACAACGTGTGGAGGGGGGGGGAGGTCTCCGGAGGCTCCCACTTAATTGTGGGGTCCCCAGGGAGCCATCCTCTCCCTTATTATTCAACTTTTATATGCGCCCCCTGGCCCAGCTGGCCCGCGACTTTGGTCTGGAGTGTTATCAGTACGCGGACGACACCCAGCTTCTGCTGAGAATGGACGGCTGGCCGGACTCCGTACCCGATTGTTTCCATCTGTGCCTCGAAGCCGTGACTGGTTGGCTGCGTGCCAGCCGGCTGAAGGTGAACCCGTCGAAGACGGAGATCCTGTGCCCCGGTCGGCCTGGGCTGGGTGGGTGCCGGTTGCCTACCCTGGATGGCGAGCGACTAAGCCCGTCATCCCTTGTTAAGAGCCTAGGTGTTCAGCTCGACCCCCTGCTGACCATGGAGGCTCAGGTCTCCTCGGTCAGCAGGGTGGCGTTCTTCCACCTACGACAGGCTAGGCGACTGGCCCCCTACCTGTCCAGGGACGACCTGGCCACGGTGATCCAAGCGACGGTCATCTCGAGGCTGGACTACTGTAACGCCCTCTACGTTGGCCTCCCCTTGGCGACGATCCGGAAACTCAAGCTAGTGCAGAATGCCGCTGCTCGCTTGCTGGCGGGAACGCCAGTAAGGGAGCACATCACTCCCATCCTTCGGCAACTGCACTGGCTCCCCATTGAGTACCGAATCGCCTTCAAGGTGTTGGTGTTGACCTTTAAGGCCTTGCACGGCCTAGGGCTATGCATATCTGAGGACCGCCTTGCCCCGTATATTCCTCGAGACCACTCCGTTCAGAGGAACAAAATCTGCTTCTGATACCATCAATCCGCTCCTGCCATCTGTCTTCAACTAGGCAAAGAGCCTTTCGGTGGTAGCCCCGGTGCTCTGGAACTCCCTCCAAGAGGAAACCCGAACCATCTCAGAATTGATTTCCTTTCGGAAGGCCTGTAAAACTGCCCTATGTAGATCAGCCTTTGACTAGGCCCTCGGCCTGCTGATGCTGACATAATTGCCCTGCCTATTGGGGTCCCGGACCTAAGGCACTTTCTGTATTTCCTCCTTACTGCGCTGTGACATGTAATTTTAAATGTTTTTAATGTTTTATTGTAGGGCTGCATGGCTGTTGCATGCTGCCCGTTTTATATGTTGTAACCCGGAATATAAAACCAAATAATAAATAAATAAGTAAATAAATTTACTTATTTATTTATTCAATCTTATATTCCGCTCCTCCCTGCAGGCTCGGGGCGGATCACAACGTACAATAAAAACATGCTGCGTGTAACAGAAACATGCAGCCATACAACAAAAGCATAAAAACACGAGACAGTTACAGAAGTAAAAATCCAGAGGAGTTACAAATTCCTTAGGACTCAAGGCACAGGGCAGGCCAGACTAATTCAAAGCCAGTCTGAAGAGGGCAGTCTTGCAAGGCCTTCGAAAGGGGGCAAGCTCTGGGATCGCTCGGGTGTCGTCGGGAAGGGAATTCCACAGCACCGGGGCCGCCACAGAGAAAGCTCTCTGTCTGGTTGTGGACAGGTGGCAGGAGCGGATTGATGGAACGAGTAACAGATTCTGTTCTTCTGAGCGTAGTGATCTCGGGGGAACGTACGGGGCAAGGAGGTCCCTCAGGTACACAGGCCCTAGACCAGGGCTGTCCAACTTCTACCGGACCCTGGGCCGGAATTCCGGTCACTGATCACCTGGGGGGCCAAGCCCTCCCCTCCTCCAGCTCCGCCCCCTCCCCGGCTCCGCCCCCTCCCCGCCAGTGCATAAATATACAATTAAATATTATATTATTTAAATAAGGGGAGAGCGAGGGAGGGATGGAACACATGAGGGGCATAAATATACAGAATATCAAGGCAGAAAATCCCACAATCTCTGCTATGAACGGGAATATATGACTGGCCACATTGATCAGCATTGAATGGCCTTGCAGTTGAAAGGTCTGTGTGCTTTCATTCTGCCAGTTTACCCCTGGCTGATTCCATTCAGTGCAAGTCATCAAAGTAAACTTAGGCAATTGCAAAGAATGTAAATAATTCTGGGGGGAGGAAAAGGAGGGGAAAAGGGGGTGGGAGGCCTTTCCTTGAGCTCCCTCTCCTTCAATTCCCCCCTCCCTCCTTTTCTCCTCCTCCCCTCTCCTATGGCTGGCCGGTTCTCTCCTTCTCATTAAAGAGACAGTTCACGAAACGCAAATGAAGGGGTCAGAAAGGAAGGGGCTTGTGTGTGTGTGTGTGTGTGTGTGTCTGAGAGAGCCAGAGAGATCTTCCCTTTGCGCTGGGGAGAGGTGTGCCCAGGGCAGGTCCCCCTCCTCTCTCTCTCTCTCTCTCTCTCTCACTCACTCACTCACTCACGCTCTCAGACACACTCCCTCCCTCCCAAACCCCTTTTGCTTCCCTGGCGCTGAGGGCCTGAGCACCTCCCAGACGGAGCAGCAGCAATCCTGAGGAGGAGGAAGCGGCGCTGCCGAGGGGGAAAGCCATGCGGCCGGGTCGCTCTTCCTGTTTGCTGCCAAGGGGGCCGGGCCCGAGAGACGTCACTCCCTCCCATTGGCCCCCTCCCTCAGGAGAAGAGGAGGCGGCCAATAGAAAGCCAAGGGGCGGGACCAAAATAATACTAATAATAAAAAATATTTTTCTAATTGATAAAAAATATTTTAAAAATATTTTTAAAAATATATTATTTATTGCAGGAGGGTAAGGGGCCGTAGCAAAGGGGCTAGGGGGCCGTGTATGGCCCCCGGGCCACCTGTTGGACAGGCCTGCCCTAGACCGTGTAAGGCCTTAAAGGTTAAAACCAACACCTTGAAGGCAATTCGGTACTCGATGGGGAGCCAGTGCAGTTGCTGGAGAACGGGAGTGATGTGCTCCCTCACCGGCGCTCCCACCAGCAAGCGAGCAGCGGCATTCTGCACTAGCTTGAGCTTCCGGATTGTCGACAAGGGAAGGCCCACGTGAGGGCGCAGTAGTCCAGCCTCGAGATGAACGCCGCTTGATCACCGTGGCCAGGTCGTCCCTGGACAGGTAGGGTGCCAGTCGCCTAGCCTGTCGTAGGTGGAAGAACGACGTTTTGCTAACCATGGAGACCTGAGTCTCCATGGACAGCAAAGGGTCCAGTTGGACGCCCAAGCTCTTGACAAGGGATGACGCGCTAAGTTGATCGCCATCCAGGGTAGGCAACCAGCACTCATCCAGCCCAGGGCGACCGGGCCACAAGATCTCCGTCTTCGACGGATTCACCTTCAGCCGGCTGGCACGCAGCCAACCAGTCACGGCTTCGAGGCATCGATGGAAACAATCGGGTACGGTGTCCGGCCTGCCGTCCATTCTCAGCAGAAGCTGGGTGTCATCCGCGTACTGATAACACTCCAGACCAAAGTCGCGAACCAGCTGGGCCAGGGGGCGCATGTAAACATTGAATAATAAGGGCGAGAGGATGGCCCCCTGGGGGACCCCACAACTTAATGGGAGCCTCCCGGAGACCTTCTCTCCCCTCTCCAAACGTTGTCCCCGATCCTGGAGGAAGGAGGTTACCCATTTATTTATTTATTTATTATTCCATTTTATATTCCACTCCTCCCTACAGGCTCGGGGCGGATTACAGCAATTAAAATTTAAGGGCAATCCCCCTAACCCCAGTCACGGCTAAACGGTGGGCCAATAATGCATGATATACGGCAGTGCTGTCCAACTTCTTCCGGCCCAAGGGCCGGAAGAAGTGTCACTGATCACCTGGGGGGCGCAGGTGATCAGTGAGCGGGCGTGGCCACTCCGGGCGTGGCCACTCGGGCGTGGCCGCTCCGGGGCGTGGCTGGCCTCCTGCGCGGCCCGCCCATTTTCAGGAGGGTTTCCTGGGTGACGTTAGGCTGGGTGACGTTGACGTCACCCAGCCTAACGTCACCCAGGGAAACCTCCCGCAAGCCTGGATGGCTGGTGGGGAAGCGAGAGCCGCCGCTTCCCTGCCAGCCTTCCAGGCTTCGAGGGTTTTCGCCCGGCTCCTGTGTCTCTCTGAGCAGAGGGACATGGGAGTTGGCGAAAACTCCCGCCAGCCTGGATGGCTGGTGGGAGAAGCGAGGCGCTCGCTTCCCCGCCAGCCTTCAGGTTTGGGAAGGGTTTTCGCCCGGCACTCGCGTCTCGAGTGCCGGGTGAAAACCCTTCCCCAAACCTGGAAGGCTGGCGGGGGAGTTTTCGCCGCTGCCGTGATGCCTTGGAAGGGAGGGAGGCGCCGCGGGGGACCCCCCTCCCTTCCAAGGCATCGGCGCCGGAGAGAGGGAAGAGAGGGGCGGTGCAGGGAGGAGGAGCTAGCTCTCTTCCTCCTCCCTGCACCGCCTTGTCCGGGCGCCGATGCAAACCGGTTTGCATCGGCGCCGGCGAGAGAGGAAAGAGAGGCGGTGCAGGGAGGAGGAGCTGGCTCACTTCCTCCTCCCTGCCCCTCCCCTCCCTCCCGGCCGCCATTTAAAATTTTTTTAAAAATGGCGGCCGGGGGCATAGCGGGGGCCAGAGCCAACAGGCTGGGGGGCCGTGTACAGCCCCAGGGCCGCCAGTTGGACAGCCCTGATATACGGTATCAAACGCTGCATGATCTACGGTATCAAACAGCAGCCCTGGCCTTGTCTTACTCAACTGCCGAGTATTTATTTACTTTTATATCCCGACCTTCTCACCTCCGAAGAGAGACTCTGACCGGCCCACAGTCCTGTTTGGCACAAGTCTGCCCACGCAAAGCAGGTGGACAAAGCAGGTTCCGACTCTGGACGATGTGGCTTCACGCCCGTCGCCTGCAGTACACAGCCTCGGAGGCCATTTGGACACTCGGCTCTCCATGGAGACCCAGGTCTCCATGGTTAGCCGAGCTGCGTTCTTCCATCTCTGCCAGGCTCGGAGGCTGGCTCTCTACCTGTCCCGATGGGACCTGACCACGGTGATCCAAGCAACGGTCATCTCAAGATTAGACTACTGTAACGCTCTGTACATTGGCCTACCTCTGTCGGTGACAAAAAGTAAGAAGGCAGGGAACGTCTTCGTAGTATGCAAGTTCAATAGTTTATTTATAATCACAATATTTAAGTGGAATCAGAGTGGACATGCTGAATGCCAGTGTTTTTCAACCTTTTTTGAGCCGTGGCACATTTTTTACATTTGCAAAACCCTGGGGCACACCACCAACCAAAATGACACAAAATGACACTCTAACACAGTCATACATAGAGTTAATATGTTTTAAAAATGTATTTATGGACGGGATATAATCTGGCTGAATCGTCCAAGGACCGCTGCAGCTGTCCTGCTGCTGCCCTCTCAATCACCTTTCCCAATTCGTAACAATGAAAATACATCCTGCATATCTGATATTTACGTTACGATGCATAACAGTCGCAGTTATGAAGTAGCAATGAAAATATGGTTTGGGGGGGGGGGGTCACCACAATATAGAGGAACTATATTTAGGGGTCACAGCATTACAAAGGTTGAAAAACACTGCTATTTATTATTATTTATTTATTTATTTATTATTTTGCATTTGTCTGTGCCCCCCCCCCCCCAACGGCTCGGGGCGACTTACAACAGTTCGTAAAATACAATTGTCAGAGAACTCATAATAACTCACAGTAACCCCATTAAGATGGAATTACAATTAGAACAGTTGAAGCAACAAATGGAGTCGCTATAAATAAATTATTATTATTATTAAATAAATTATTGTTATTGTTATTGTTATTATTATATTTTCCAGAGCAGTGTTTGTTTCCCAACCTTTTTTGAGCTGCGGCACACTTTTTACATTTGCAAAATCCTGGGGCACACCACCAACCAAAATGACACAAAATGACACTCTAACACAGTCATAAGTATAGTTGTTAATATGTGTTTAAATGTATTTATACACTCAGTGTGAAACCTGGGCCTGTTTCGATGAACTCAACATAGATATCCTGGCAGGAATGGCAGAAAGACACAAACTTCCCACACAGAACTCCCATAACCATTTGTTGCTTCAACTGTTCTAATTGTAATTCCATCTTAATGGTATAACTGTGGTTTATGAGTTATTTATTTATTTATTTATTTATTTATTGTTCATTTTTGTATTCCGCTCCTCCCAGCAGGCTCGGGGCGGATAACAACAAATATAACGGGCAACATGTCACCACATGTCGGCATGTAGCCCTACATTAAAAACATAAAAAACATAAAACACATTAAAGACACATTACATCACCACACAGGTATGGAAGGACATGCGACATAGTTCTTAGTCCGGTGTGCCTAATTGAAGGCTAGGCCAAAAAGGGCCGTCTTACAAGCCCTCCGAAAAGGGGCCAGTTCCGAAATAGCTCGGGTACTGTCCGGGAGGGCGTTCCAGAGCACCGGCGCCGCTACGGAAAAGTTCTCTGTCTAGTCGTCGATAGATGGCAGGAGCGGATTGATGGCACTGACAACAGATTCTGTTCATCTGAGCGCAGTGATCTCGGGGAAAGTACGGGGTAAGGCGGTCCTCAGGTACGCAGGCCCTAGGCCGTGCAAGGCCTTAAAGGTCAGAACCAGCACCTTGAAGGCAATTCGGTACTCAATAGGAAGCCAGTGCAGTTGCCGGAGGATAGGTGTGATGTGCTCCCTCACTGGCGTTCCCGCCAGCAAGCGAGCAGCGGCGTTCTGCACCAGCTTGAGTTTCTGGATTGTCGACAAGGGAAGGCCAACGTAGAGGGCATTACAGTAGTCTAATCTCGAGATGACCGTCGCTTGGATTACCGTGGCCAGGTCGTCCCTGGACAGGTAGGGTGCCAGTCGCCTAGCCTGCCGGAGGTGAAAGAAAGACGTCCTGCTGACCACGGAGACCTGAGCCTCCATGGTCAGCGAGGAGTCCAGCAGAACCCCCAAGCTCTTAACCGATGGCGATGGGTTAAGCCGCTCGCCATCCAGGGTAGGCAACCGGCACCCACCCAGGCCAGGCCGACCAGGCCAAAGGATCTCCGTCTTCGATGGATTCACCTTCAGCCGGCTGGCACGCAGCCAACCAGTCACGGCTTCGAGGCATTGATGGAAACAATCGGGTACGGAGTCCGGCCTGCCGTCCATTCTCAGCAGAAGCTGGGTGTCATCAGCGTACTGATAACACTCCAGACCAAAGTCGCGGGCCAGCTGGGCCAGGGGGCATATAGACGTTGAATAATAAGGGGAGAGGATGGCCCCTGGGGACCCCCACAGCTAAGTGGGAGTCTCCGGAGACCTCCCGCCCCTCCACACGTTGTCCCCGGCCCTGGAGGAAGGAGGCCACCCATTTAAGGGCAGTCCCCCCAACCCCGGAGCCGGCTAAACGGTGGGTCAACAGTGCATGATCTACAGTATCAAACGCTGCTGTCAGATCTAACAAGACGAGCAGTGCTGACCCGCCCTGGTCCAGCTGGCGGCGAAGTTGGTCTGTAATGGCGACAAGCACGGTCTCCGTCCCATGCCCGATACGGAAGCCGGACTGGAAGGGATCAAGTCCAGCTGTGTCATCTAGGAACCGCTGCAGCTGATCCGCTGCTGCCCTCTCAATTACTTTGCCTTAGAAAGGCAAGTTGGAAACAGGCCGGTAATTGGAGGGAGCCGAAGGATCTAAATTCGGCTTATTCAGCAGCGGTTTCACCATAGCCTCTTTTAATCCCCCTGGGAAGACTCCTTGCTCAAGGGAGCTATTTATGATCGTGCCCAGGGGGCCTCGTAGCCCCTCCCGGCAAGATCTAACAAGCCAGGAGGGGCACTTCCCCACTATGGCCACAGGATTAGAGCAAAGGATCATTTATGAAGTAGCCTTGGCTTAATGAAGGAGCAGAATATCAAGCTGGCTGCAATATTATCCTGTCCAGCTGAGGGCAGCAAAGAGCCATAATAAGCAGGTGCACTTCCCCACTATGGCCACAGGATGGCAGGAAAGGATCATTTATGAAGTAGCCTTGGCTTAATGAAGGAGCAGAATATCAAGCTGGCTGCAATATTATCCTGTCCAGCTGAGGGCAGCAAAGAGCCATAATAAACAGGTGCACTTCCCCACTATGGCCACAGGATGGCAGCAAAGGATCATTTATGAAGTAGCCTTGGCTTAATGAAGGAGCAGAATATCAAGCTGGCTGCAATATTATCCTGTTTAGCTGAGGGCAGCAAAGAGCCATAATAAACAGGTGCACGTCCTCACTATGGCCACAGGATGGCAGCAAAGGATCATTTATGAAGTAGCCTTGGCTTAATGAAGGAGCAGAATATCAAGCTGGCTGCAATATTATCCTGTCCAGCTGAGGGCAGCAAAGAGCCATAATAAACAGGTGCACTTCCCCACTATGGCCACAGGATGGCAGCAAAGGATCATTTATGAAGTAGCCTTGGCTTAATGAAGGAGCAGAATATCAAGCTGGCTGCAATATTATCCTGTCCAGCTGAGGGCAGCAAAGAGCCATAATAAACAGGTGCACTTCCCCACTATGGCCACAGGATGGCAGCAAAGGATCATTTATGAAGTAGCCTTGGCTTAATGAAGGAGCAGAATATCAAGCTGGCTGCAATATTATCCTGTCCAGCTGAGGGCAGCAAAGAGCCATAATAAACAGGTGCACTTCCCACTATGGCCACAGGATGGCAGCAAAGGATCATTTATGAAGTAGCCTTGGCTTAATGAAGGAGCAGAATATCAAGCTGGCTGCAATATTATCCTGTCCAGCTGAGGGCAGCAAAGAGCCATAATAAACAGGTGCACTTCCCCACTATGGCCACAGGATGGCAGCAAAGGATCATTTATGAAGTAGCCTTGGCTTAATGAAGGAGCAGAATATCAAGCTGGCTGCAATATTATCCTGTCCAGCTGAGGGCAGCAAAGGTGCCATAATAAACAGGTGCACTTGAAGCCCCACTATGGCCACAGGATGGCAGCAAAGGATCATTGGCCACAGGATGAAGTAGCCTTGGCTTAATGAAGGAGCAGAATATCAAGCTGGCTGCAATATTATCCTGTCCAGCTGAGGGCAGCAAAGAGCCATAATAAACAGGTGCACTTCCCCACTATGGCCACAGGATGGCAGCAAAGGATCATTTATGAAGTAGCCTTGGCTTAATGAAGGAGCAGAATATCAAGCTGGCTGCAATATTATCCTGTCCAGCTGAGGGCAGCAAAGAGCCATAATAAACAGGTGCACTTCCCCACTATGGCCACAGGATGGCAGCAAAGGATCATTTATGAAGTAGCCTTGGCTTAATGAAGGAGCAGAATATCAACTGGCTGCAATATTATCCTGTCCAGTTGAGGGCCGCAAAGAGCCAAACTAATCAGGTGCACTTCCCCACTATGGGCACAGGATGGCAGCAGGAAGGATCATTTATGAAGTAGCCTTGGCTTAATGAAGGAGCAGAATATCAAGCTGGCTGCAATATTATCCTGTCCAGCTGAGGGCAGCAAAGAGCCATAATAAACAAGTGCACTTCCCCACTATGGCCACAGGATGGCAGCAAAGGATCATTTATGAAGTAGCCTTGGCTTAATGAAGGAGAAGAATATCAAGCTGGCTGCAATATTATCCTGTCCAGCTGAGGGCAGCAAAGAGCCATAATAAACAGGTGCACTTCCCCACTATGGCCACAGGATGGCAGCAAAGGATCATTTATGAAGTAGCCTTGGCTTAATGAAGGAGCAGAATATCAAGCTGGCTGCAATATTATCCTGTCCAGCTGAGGGCAGCAAAGAGCCATAATAAACAGGTGCACTTCCCCACTATGGCCACAGGATGGCAGCAAAGGATCATTTATGAAGTAGCCTTGGCTTAATGAAGGAGAAGAATATCAAGCTGGCTGCAATATTATCCTGTCCAGCTGAGGGCAGCAAAGAGCCATAATAAACAGGTGCACTTCCCACTATGGCCACAGGATGGCAGCAAAGGATCATTTATGAAGTAGCCTTGGCTTAATGAAGGAGCAGAATATCAAACTGGCTGCAATATTATCCTGTCCAGCTGAGGGCAGCAAAGAGCCATAATAAACAGGTGCACTTCCCCACTATGGCCACAGGATGGCAGCAAAGGATCATTTATGAAGTAGCCTTGGCTTAATGAAGGAGAAGAATATCAAGCTGGCTGCAATATTATCCTGTCCAGCTGAGGGCAGCAAAGAGCCATAATAAACAGGTGCACTTCCCCACTATGGCCACAGGATGGCAGCAAAGGATCATTTATGAAGTAGCCTTGGCTTAATGAAGGAGAAGAATATCAAACTGGCTGCAATATTATCCTGTCCAGCTGAGGGCAGCAAAGAGCCATAATAAACAGGTGCACTTCCCCACTATGGCCACAGGATGGCAGCAAAGGATCATTTATGAAGTAGCCTTGGCTTAATGAAGGAGAAGAATATCAAGCTGGCTGCAATATTATCCTGTCCAGCTGAGGGCAGCAAAGAGCCATAATAAACAGGTGCACTTCCCCACTATGGCCACAGGATGGCAGCAAAGGATCATTTATGAAGTAGCCTTGGCTTAATGAAGGAGAAGAATATCAAACTGGCTGCAATATTATCCTGTCCAGCTGAGGGCAGCAAAGAGCCATAATAAACAGGTGCACTTCCCCACTATGGCCACAGGATGGCAGCAAAGGATCAGGAAAGTAGCCTTGGCATAAATAAAGTTGCGAGAAACAAAATTAACCAATAAAATTTTGTTTGAAGTAAAATAAAATAAAGTTGATGATGATGATTATTATTATTATTGTTATTCACACTTGCCTCAAGCAGACTTGAGTTCTTTCTCCCACCCAGGACTTTATTCAATACCTCCCAAACAACGATTCCCCCAGGCAGGAGGCAGCCAGGCTTTGATGCTGCAAAGCCATTCAATGCTAATCAAGGTGGCCAAAGGCAACATTCACACTTGTCTCAAGCAGACAAGAGTTCTTTCTCCCACCCGGGACTTTATTCCATGGAGAGGCTCTTGATTGAGGAGGCCACTAGACGTTACAGGTGCTGCGATGGACTAGCCTCTGATTGACTTGGCTCTCCGATAGAGAGGCTCTTGATTGAGGAGGCCACTAGACGTTACAGGTGCTGCGATGGACTAGCCTCTGATTGACTTGGCTCTCCGATGGAGAGGCTCTTGATTGAGGAGGCCACTAGACGTTACAGGACTGCGATGGACTAGCCTCTGAGTTACTGGGCTCTCCGATGGAGAGGGTCTTGATTGAGGAGGCCACTAGACGTTACAGGGCTGCGATGGACTAGCCTCTGAGTTACTGGGCTCTCCGATGGACTGAGGAGGCCACTAGACGTTACAGGGCTGCGATGGACTAGCCTCTGACTGACTGGGCTCTCCGATGGAGAGGCTCTTGATTGAGAAGGCCACTAGACGTTACAGGGCTGCGATGGACTAGCCTCTGAGTTACTGGGCTCTCCGATGGAAAAGCTCTTGATTGAGGAGGCCACTAGACGTTACAGGGCTGCGATGGACTAGCCTCTGAGTGACTGGGCTCTCCAATATATCATTTTTATTATGTATTTTTTACAATGATAAATAAGGTTATAGCAAAGAGAATAAAGAGGGAAAAGAGGGAAAGAAAGAAACAAGTGTAAAGAAAGAAAAAAATAATACAATTAAGGAAAAAAAGACTAGAAAAAAAAGAAGAAAAAGAGAAGGAATCAGGAGAGAAAAATAGAAAAGGAGATCGTATTTTTTCAAAATATTTTTATTGGGTTTTCGATATAAGCACAAACTGTCAAACGGACATAGTAACATACAGGGGATTGTATATAAGCCGGTTATTGATTAGGAGGGGAGGGGGGGTGTTTGGGGTAGGGGGTGGAACAAAGGGAGGGGGAGAAGTGGGGTACCGATAAAATAGAACTTCCCAAAAATTACCCAACTTTTATATTTTGCGTAGAAAGGAGATAGTATTCAGAAGCAGATTGAAAGAAGTCTTCCCGTTCGGTCCGCAGGGAATTCTTCGTTTCTTTTATGTTTTCACTTGAAGTCTTCTTCTTTTTTTAATTGTTTAATTGAGCGCCCACGTTTGGAGCGGAGGCACGATACATCTTTTTAATATAACATGTAGTGTCATTTGTAGTATTATATGTGTCTCCATTATGAATATTATACGTGATGTTGAAGACATATGTTGTGCCTCTTGCCCCTTCTTCCTCCTCCTTCTCTTCTTCCTTCTCCATCTCCGCTTCCTCCTCCACTTCCTCCTTCTCTTCATCTTCCGTCATCTCCCGATATGAAATGCGGTGGGCGAGGGGAGGTGTAGCCAAGAAGGGGAGGCTCTTCCTGACCTTCCGCCACAGTCTCCGAGCCCTGGATGGCTCTCCCGGAGGCAGAGGTTCCTCGGGCGCCATCAAATGCCCGGCGTCTAAGGCCGAGTAAGGGTCCTCCGTCGTGCCCCTCGCCCAAAAACGAAGCTTGCTTTGAGCCATATCTGTAAACAAAGACACAGGAACAGAGTCAGCAAGGGTTGCATATTATAGGCAGGCCCGGATTAAAGGCTTCTGCCGCCCTAGGCCACTCTCTAAATCCTGCCCCCCAGGGGGCGGGGCTGCGGCCGCTTGAGGGGGCGTGGCCTCTTGCGGGGGCGGAGCCAGCACTAGGGAAAAGGAGCTGGGGGAAGCCTCCCCGCCGCCGCGCCGCCCCTAGGCCGACGGACGTGCCTTCCCCCGGCCCGCCGGCTCCCGTGCAAGCGAGGAGGCGGCAGGGGAAGGCATGTCCATCGCCCTAGGGGCGACGCAGCAGCGGCAAGGCTTCTCCCGGCTCCTTTTCTCTCGCGCCGGGCTAGTCCGCCCCTCCTCCCTTCAGTGAAGGGAGGAGGGCCGGGCGGAGCCGGCATGAGGGAAAAGGAACCGGGGGAAGTCCCGCCCCTAGGGCGACTCACACGGTTTTCGCCGCCCCGCTCGCCCATGCCCCAAACACAAGCGGTGTGGCGTCCAGCGGTGCCTTCTCCCTCTCACCGGTTCCGCCCCCTCCCTTCACTGAAGGGAGGAGGGGCGGAGCCGCTGCCGGCGAGAGGGAAAAGGCGCCGCCGGAAGTCCCGCCCCTAGGGCGACTCACGCGGCTTCCCCCGCCGCCGCCCTGCTCGTGTTTGGGCGAGCGGGGCGGCGGCGGGAGAAGCCGCGTGAGTCTCCCTAGGGGCGGGATTTGCAGCAGCGCCTTCTCCCTCTCGCTGGTTCCGCCCCCTCCCTTCACTGAGGGGAGAAGGCGCCGCCGGAAGTCCCGCCCCTAGGGAGACTCACGCGGCTTCCCCTGCCACCGCCGTGCTCGCACCGGCGTCCCTCCTCCCTTCACTGAAGGAAGGAGTGGCGCCCGCCCGCGCGAGCGGGACAGCAGCGGGGGAAGCCACGTGAGTCTCCCTAGGGGCGGCGGGACTTCCTCTCACCCCTTCCTTCAGGCCCAGAAATGCCGCCCCCCCCCATCTGCCGCCCAAGGCAATAGCCTCAGGTGGTCTTATGGGTAATCTGGGCCTGATTATGGGAAGAAAAATCAAGAATGATATAACTTCTGAATCTCCTCCATCAAAACGCACACCTTTTCCCCCAATCCCGACACCTCGCTGAACCCACAGCCATGACTCCCGACACACGGAACTCGCATCTAACGAAACTCTATCCTTACATTCAGTCTGGTCCAGTTTAACTGTCTGAACGTGTTCTCCCCTACGAACCATGGATGGGGTTACACTCCCCCTGAAGACGTAGGTTCGCAGCTTGGGAGTGATTATTATTATTACTAGCTGTACCCGGCACGCGTTGCTGTGCCCTTTTTAGGAGATGCGAGAAAGTCCAATCATCCACAGTGTGCCCTCCTCTAAACTGCAGTTGGGTGGAGTGTGGGTCATGGGGGGCATGGTGTGCCAAGTTGGGTCTTTATTGGTCTTGGTTCTGGGCCACAGTGGTCTGTGGGGAATGATGGGTTTAGAAGTACTACAAATCCCATTTTCCATGGTGGTACTTCAAGTCCCATCATGCATGGTCGGGGCTCTGTGTGCCAAGGTAGGTTACTGTCAATTCAGGCCATACACAATGTCCCATGAGCTGAGGCCTAGTTAGGAACAGCAAGTTAATGAAGCCTTACTGTCAATTCAGGCCATACACAATGTCCCAATGAGCTGAGGCCTAGTCGGGAGAATCAAGTTAATGAAGCCTTGCTGTCAATTCAGAGCGTAAACAGCTTCCCAGTAAGTGAGGGCTAGTTAGGGAAATCAAGTTAATGAAGCCTTACTGTCAATTTAGAGCGTAAACAGCTTCCCAGTAAGTGAGGGCTAGTTAGGGAAATCAAGTTAATGAAGCCTTACTGTCAATTTAGAGCGTAAACAGCTTCCCAGTAAGTGAGGGCTAGTTAGGGAAATCAAGTTAATGAAGTCTTACTGTCAATTTAGAGCGTAAACAGCTTCCCAGTAAGTGAGGGCTAGTTAGGGAAATCAAGTTAATGAAGTCTTACTGTCAATTCAGAGCGTAAACAGCTTCCCAGTAAGTGAGGGCTAGTTAGGGAAATCAAGTTAATGAAGCCTTACTGTCAATTTAGAGCGTAAACAGCTTCCCAGTAAGTGAGGGCTAGTTAGGGAAATCAAGTTAATGAAGTCTTACTGTCAATTCTGAGCGTAAACAGCTTCCCAGTAAGTGAGGGCTAGTTAAGGAAATCAAGTTAATGAAGTCTTACTGTCAATTCAGAGCGTAAACAGCTTCCCAGTAAGTGAGGGCTAGTTAGGGAAATCAAGTTAATGAAGTCTTACTGTCAATTTAGAGCGTAAACAGCTTCCCAGTAAGTGAGGGCTAGTTAGGGAAATCAAGTTAATGAAGTCTTACTGTCAATTCTGAGCGTAAACAGCTTCCCAGTAAGTGAGGGCTAGTTAGGGAAATCAAGTTAATGAAGTCTTACTGTCAATTCTGAGCGTAAACAGCTTCCCAGTAAGTGAGGGCTAGTTAGGGAAATCAAGTTAATGAAGCCTTACTGTCAATTTAGAGCGTAAACAGCTTCCCAGTAAGTGAGGGCTAGTTAGGGAAATCAAGTTAATGAAGCCTTACTGTCAATTTAGAGCGTAAACAGCTTCCCAGTAAGTGAGGGCTAGTTAGGGAAATCAAGTTAATGAAGTCTTACTGTCAATTTAGAGCGTAAACAGCTTCCCAGTAAGTGAGGGCTAGTTAGGGAAATCAAGTTAATGAAGTCTTACTGTCAATTTAGAGCGTAAACAGCTTCCCAGTAAGTGAGGCCTAGTTAGGGAAATCAAGTTAATGAAGCCTTACTGTCAATTTTGGGCGTGGTCTGTGATTTTTCGGTTGGAAGTGTTTTGGGTGTTTGTGTTGGGGATTGGCAGTTTATTATGGATCGGAATTTTCATGTTGGCTGGCCAGTGCAGCAATTATGCAAATCCACCCTTATTGGCAGCCAATCATGTTGTTCAGAATGTAGAGGCTGGGTGAGTCTTTGGCTGCCCCGGAGGATGCTGGTAAATGTAGTTTTATTTTTACTCGTTGTTTTGGGGGCCTTTTAGGTTTTGGGGGGGAAGTTTCTTTGCTACAAACGTACCTTGCTTGAGGCCTATTTCTGTTGGCAAGTATTGTGTTTCTGCGTTGTAAGGTTTCTTTGTTTGAGGTATACATCACATGACGTGAACCCATTTATATAATAGATTATTGCTCAAACTTACTATACCGCTCTATCCCGACGGCTCAGAGCGGTTCACAGTTTGATAAAGAAATACAAAGCATACACAAATAGAACATACAGAGCATACACAAGGTAAAAACATCAACAGGGGGGACCACAGCCAATAGGGGAGGGAAGCCAAGCTCATGCCCAAGAGGCAGAGCCATCCGGTCAGAGCTATCAAGCACGTCCGTCGAAAGGGGGGAGCAGAGGAGGGTCCCACAGATCGAAGAGCGTCCTCAAAGACTCAAGGTCCATGCAGTGGCGAACGTTGCTGGCTTGTGGGTTAGGTCTCATCATCGGCGGCTTGTCCACCCTCCTGGATTGGAGGTTCGCCGACGGAGGCACCGGAAAGTCCTGGAACGGAACCCTCCGGAGGTCACCTTCCGAAGCAACGCAGGTCTCCCTTGCAGAGGTGTTGCAGCGCAGGGCTGAGATTTCCTCCGGCCCCGCCCCCTGCCCTGCCTCTGTTTCGTCTGAGGTGGCGGAGGATTTTTCAGGTGTTTGCTAATCCTCCCGCCGTGACTCGGGCCATGCCCCGCGGCAGCCATCGGCTGTCCATGACCCCTAGGCATCCCATCGGGGCACCGGGGAGGGGGACCGGCCTCAGGACCTCCAATGTCAGCAATGTTCCCGGTCACAGGGCCACCGACGGCAGCAGGCCGGCCACCAGTAGGTGGGGGTGCTGGCATGAGAGGCATAGGACCTTGGGAACCTTGAAGGGGGTTCAGTGGAATTTTACAGGCCCGGCGACGAGGTCGTTCCCCGGGTACCTTAGCCAGCACCTGGGCCACGTTTAGTGCCTCTAGTGGTGGTCTCGCCAGCAATGATTGTTCCAGAGTACAGTCGGGAGGGGGGGGGCGGCCTCAGCCCCTGGGATATGCAGGGGGGCGGGGTTGAGGACGCCGAGCAGCTCAGACTGGACTCATCGCTGAGCCTGGAGCCCCAGGTCTCGACGGTGGCCAGGGGAGCTTTTGCACAGTTAAGACTTGTGCGCCAGCTGCGCCCGTACCTCGGGAAGTCTGATCTGGCTACGGTGGTCCACGCTCTGGTCACATCCAGGGCCGGCCCCTCCCATTCCGCCGACTACGCGGCCGCGTAGGGCGACGGGACGTGGGAGAGGCGTTGCCACCTGGGAGGGGCGCCGTTGCACCATACGCCCCGCCGCTGCGCCTCCGCAACCAGCCGCGCCGCTGGGTGGAGGCGTGCTCGGGAGCTAGTGCTGCCCATGCCGCGCCTCCGCCGCGGCACGGGCAGCACTAGATTTTCGCGCGCATGCGCTGTGTCTACGGAGCTCAAGTGTCTACGGAGCTCTATTATTTAAAATCTATGTCCGACCACTTGCTCGGCTGGTCCGTAGTTTTGGGCTGGAGTGTCACCAATATGCGGGTGACACCCGGCTTGTTCTGGGGATGGAGGAGGGCCGGCCAGAAACCGTACCCGATAATTTCCACCAGTGCCTTGAGGCCGTCACTGGATGGCTGTGAGCCAGTAGGTTGAGGGTGAATCCAGCTAAGACGGAGATCCTGTGGCTGGGTCGCCCGGGTGGGGTGGAGATCCAACATCCTTCCCTGGACAACGCAACACTACGTCCGTCGTCAACAGTAAAAAGTCTGGGCGTCACTCTGGACTCTCAACTGACGATAGAGGCGCACATCTCCGCCGTCAGTAGAGTTGCTTTTTTCCATCTCCGGCAGGCAAGGAAGTTGGCTCCCTACCTTTCCCGTCGTGACCTAGCCACAGTGGTCCAAGCCACGGTCATCTCAAGACTGGACTGCTGTAATGCTTTCTACGTTGGCCTTCCTCTGCAGGTGATCCGGAAATTGCGGCAGCTGTCCTTCCCATGGCCAGCCACGACCGCCCTTAAATGGGTGGCCTCCTTCCACCGGGACCGGGGACAACGTGTGGAGGGGTGGGGGGGGGTCTCCGGGAGACTCCCACTTGATTGTGGGGTCCCCCAGGGGGCCATCCTCTCCCCCTTATTATTCAACGTCTATATGCGCCCCCTGGCCTAGCTGGCCCGCGACTTTGGTCTGGAGTGATATCAGTACGCTGATGACACCCAGCTTCTGCTGAGAATGGACGGCAGGCCGGACTCCGTACCCGATTGTTTCCACCAGTGCCTGGAGGCCGTGACTGGTTGGCTGCGGGCCAGCCGGCTGAAGGTGAATCCGTCGAAGACGGAGATCTTGTGACCCGGTCGGCCTGGACTGGATGAGTGCCGGTTGCCTACCCTAGATGGTGAACGGCTTAGCCCGTCACCAGTTGTTAAGAGATTGGGTGTCCAACTGGACCTCCTGCTGACCATGGAGACCCAGGTCTCCGCTGCCAGCACGGCGTCATTTTTTCACCTATGACAGGCTAGGCGACTGGCACCCTACCTTTCCAGGGACGAGCTGGCCACGGTGATCCAAGCGACGGTCATCTCGAGACTGGACTACTGTAACGCCCTCTACGTTGGCCTTCCCTTGTCGACAATTCGGAAACTCAAGCTGGTGCAAAATGCCGCTGCTTGCTTGCTGGCGGGAACGTCAGTAAGGGAGCACATTATGCCCATCCTCCGGCAGTTGCATTGGCTACCCATCGAGTACCGAATTGCCTTCAAGGTGATGGTTTTGACCTTTAAGGCCTTGCACGGCCTAGGGCCTGCGTACCTGAGGGACCGCCTTGCCCCGTACATTCCCCCGAGATCACTACGTTCGGAGGAGTTGAATTTGCTCCTGGTACCATTGGTCCGCGCCTGCCACTTGTCCACAACCAGGCAAAGAGCCTTCTCTGTGGCAGCCCCGGCACTCTGGAACTCCCTCCCGGACGACGCCCGAGCCATTACAGAGCTCATCTGTTCCGCAGGGCCTGCAAGACCGCCCTTTTTAGACTAGCCTTTGATTAGGCAAACAAACCCAGCGTAATTCTCCTGTGTAATCGGTACCCTGGCCCAGGGGAATGCCATTGTATTTTATTTTATGTCTCGGGATATGATGTCGCGTTTTAAGCTTGTGTTTTTATTGTATGGCTGCATGGACGTCACATGTTAGCCTATTTTATATGCTGTTATCCGCCCCGAGCCTGCAGGGAGGAGCGGAATACAAGATGGAATAATGAATAAATAAATAAATAAATAAGAGCAGGGAGTCTTCCCGGACGCTTTGAAAGAAGCCATGGTTCGCCCCCTCCTAAAAAAAAACCCAGCCTGGACCCTGCGACGCCAGCTAACTACCGCCCGGTCTCAAACCTCCCGTTCCTCAGCAAGCTGATTGAACGTGCGGCCACGGCCCAGCTTCAAAACTTCCTTGAGGACTCAGATGGCCTGGACCCTTTTCAATCAGGCTTCCGCCCCGGGCACGGGACCAAGACCGTCCTGGTGGCCATCTCGGACGACATCCGCCGTCAACTAGACAAGGGAGGCTCAGTAGTTCTGGTGCTGCTGGATCTCACCGCCGCATTTGATACGGTAGACCACGATCTGCTGATACAACGACTAGCCGCCGTAGGGATCCAAGGATCGGCCTTAACCTGGTTCAACTCGTTCCTGTGTGGACGTAGCCAGCGAGTAGAATGGCTAGGCCAAACATCTGGGAAAGCTTTCCTTGAGTGTGGAGTACCCCAAGGTGCCATACTGTCGCCAATGCTGTTCAATATCTATGTCCGGCCTCTCGCTGGTCTAGCCCGGAGCTTTGGGCTGGGGATGTTACTACCGTGTTTCCCCGAAAGTAAGACAGTGTCTTACTTTCTTTCCCCCCAAAAAAGTCCCCCTACGGCTTACTTTTGGGGTACGTCTTATATAACCCAAGACGTACCCCGTCGCCACGCCCACGCCGCCGCCGCCGCCGCCGCCGCAACCGGCCCCATGTGCCGCGGCACACCTGCGGCACACCTCCACGGCACACCTCTTCGCCAGGCCTCCAAGGGAGAGGGAAATGAGCCAGGGCGTGGCGAGGGCGCGCCGCGTCACAGTGACGCGTCGGCGCTTCGTCCGCCCCTGGCTCCTTTCCCCTCCCTTCTTTCGTCAAGCAAGGGGGGAAAGGAGCCAGGGCGTGGAGGAAGCCGACGCGTCACAGTGACGCGTCGGCGCCGTCCCGCCCCTGGCTCTTTCCCCTCCCTTGGAGGCCTGGCGAAGAGGTGTGCCGCGGAGGTGTGCCATGGCACACCTGCGGCACACCTCCAGCGGCACACCTCTTCGCCAGGCCTCCAAGGGAGGGGAAAGGAGCCAGGGCGTGGCGAGGAATCACAGCGTCACAGTGACGCGTTGGCGCCCGTCCGCCCTGGCTCCCTTCCCCCTCCCTTCTTTCGTCAAGCAAGGGAGGGGGAAAGGAGCCAGGGGCGGGACGAAGCGGCGACGCTGGGCACTGTGACGCGTCGCCCTCACCACGCCCCTGGCTCCTTTCCCCTTCCCTTGGACGCCTGGCGAAGAGGTGTGCCGCGGAGGTGTGCCGCAGGTGTGCCGCGGCACATGGGCCGGTTGCGGCGGCGGTGGCGGGGCGGCGGGACGAGGTACGGCTTACTTTCGGGGTACGGCTTATATAAGCCGACCCCCCCGACCCCCCCGATACGTCTTACAATCGGGGGTGTCTTACTTTCGGGGAAACACGGTAGTATGCCGACGACACTCGGCTCCTCCTAAAGCTGGAACCTGGAGTAACCTCGGTGCCGGAAAACTTCACCCAGTGCCTAGGAGCAGTGACGAAATGGCTCCGAGCCCATAAGCTGAAAATAAACCCAGCAAAGACTGAGATCTTATGGCCAGGTCGTCCGTCAGAGCTAGCCAACCCACTGCCCCCCTTCGAAGGGGAACCGCTGACCCCATCCCCCTCTGTGAGGAGCCTCGGTGTCATCCTGGACTCTAAGATGTCGATGGAGGCCCAGATTGCCTCCACGAGCAAAAGGGCCTTCTTCCACCTGCGCCAAGCGAGGCAACTGGCGCCCTACCTACCAACGGAGGCGCTAGCTACGGTAATCCACGCCACAGTTACATCAAGGCTGGATTACTGCAACGCCTTATATGTGGGCCTTCCTCGGTCACTAACCCGTAAGATCCAGACTGTGCAGAATGCTGCCGCCAGGCTCCTCACAAAAACACCAATGAGGTGTCACATCACACCATCCTTGCAGCGTCTGCACTGGCTGCCGGTCGAACACAGAGTCCTTTATAAGACTCTGACCCTGACATTCAAGGCCCTTCATACTTAAAAGACCGCTTGACCCTACCCACCCACCCAAGAGCACCACGGCCAGCAAACGAGAACCTCCTCTGTGTCCCGGGTCCGAGAGAGGCTCACCTGGAGTCCACGAGACAGAGATCTTTCTCTGTCCTGTATACCTTTATAAAGCGGAATGTTTGTATGTATGTATGTGTGCGGAGGGCGGGAGGGCGGGAGGGCGGGAGGGCGTATATGTGGCAGTGTTCTGATTGGCAGCCACTTTCACAGGCCACAGCGACCAGCACGGGTGATGGACCTGCACCAAACTTGGTACACATAACCCCCCTACCCCCCTTTACGTCCTGGTGCGGTTCGGGGGACATGACCCACGGATTATGGGATTTGTAGTACTTTCAAACACTTTGGTTCCCACAGACCACTGAGGCCACCAAAAAGGACCAATACAGACCACACTTGGCACACAGCCCCCATGACCCACTCTACATCCTGGTGCAGTTTGGAGGAGGGTGGATCATGGATGATGGGACTTGAAGTACCTCTACTCACTTCCCAAGTTCGCTGCGACCCTCATCCAATTACTGATCGAGACCACACTTGGCATACATAACCCCTATGACTGCCTTCACGTCCTGGTGAGGTTTGGGGGAGGACTGACAATGGATGATGGGATTTGTAGTACTTTCACACCTTTCTGTTCCCACAGACCACTGTGGCCCCCAACAAACACTGATAAAGACCACACTTGGCACACAGAGCCCCAGTGACCCACTCTACATCCTACTGAAGTTTGGAGGGGCCAGAACATGGATGATGGGACTTGCAGTACCTTCCCTCACTTCCCAAAATGACTGATCAACACCAAACCTGGCACACAGAGCCCTCATGACCCCTCTACATCCTGGTGCAGATCGGAGGAGGGTGGACCATGGATGATGGGACTTGAAGTACCTCTACTCACTTGCCAAGTCCTGCGACCCTCATCCACTACTGATCGAGACCACACTTGGCACACATAACCCCCATGACTGCCTTCATGTCCTGGTGAGGTTTGGGGGAGGACTGACAATGGATGATGGGATTTGTAGTACTTTCAAACCCCTCTGTTCCCACAGACCACTGTGGCCCCCAACAAACACCGAGAAAGACCACACTTGGCACACAGAGCCCCCAGTGACCCACTCTACATCCTACTGAAGTTTGGAGGGGGACAGAACATGGATGATGGGACTTGCAGTACCTTCCCTCACTTTCCAAGACTGCTACAAACCTAATCCAATGACTGATCAACACCAAACCTGGCACACACAGAGCCCTCATGACCCACTCTACATCCTGGTGGTGTTTTGTGTGAGACGGACCACGGATGATGGGACTTGAAGTAACTTCCTCAAAACAATGCAACCCTCATCCATTCACCAATACAGACCAAACTTAGCACAGAGAGCCCCCATGACCCACTCTACATCCTACTGCACTTTGGGGGAGGGTGGACCACAGATGATGGGACTTGCACTACCTTCAGTAATTTCATGATACCACTGCAACTCCCAATAATGATGGATCAAGACCAAACTTGGCACACAAAGCCCCCATGACCCACTCTACATCCTGCTGCACTTCTCAAATGACCCGGGCACCGCCGGGTCCCCAAACTAGTACAGAATAAAATGGAGAATAAAACAGCATTAAAATATCACAATACACAGCAATTAAAAACGACCTGGATCGAGAGTCGTTTTCAACAGGGGGTGCGCCCCACTAAGGCCTCACACGTGGAAGGCAAGCTGGAAGAGGTGGGTCTTGCACGCCCGCCGGAAGGGGAGCAGGTCGTGGATGGCACGCGTATCTGCCGGGAGGGCGTTCCAGAGTGTCGGTGCAATCACGGAGAACGCCCTTCGGCGAGTGGCTGTCCGCTTGGCCGCTTTAGCAGAGGGGACAGCCAAAAGTTACCATCCTCAGAGCGAAGTGATCTCGGAGGGCAATATGGGGGAGAGACGGTCCATCAGGTACGCTGGCCCCAGGCCGTGCAAGGCCTTAAAGGTGAGAACCAACACTTTGAAGGTGATCCGATTGCTCAATTGGCAGCCAGTGCAGATCCTGCAAAGTAGGTGTTATGTGGCAACCTGCTGGCGTGCCAGACAGGAGCCGGGCGGCAGTGTTCTGCACCAGCCTGAGCTTCCGGGTCACCGACAGAGGAAGGCCAACGTAGAGCGCGTTACAGTAATCTAACCTCGAGATGACCGTGGCTTGGATCACCGTGGCCAGGTTGTTCCGGAATAGATAGGGGGCCAGCCGCCTTGCCTGTCGAAGGTGAGAAAAGGCAATCTTGCTGACCGCAGAGACTTGGTCTCCATGGTCAGCTGGGAGTCCAAGTGAACTCCCAGGCTCTTTACGGAAGGCGATGGGCATAGTGCCGCACCGTCCCAGGTCGGAAGCTGGACATCCCCACCACCCGGGCGGCCTAGCCACAAGATCTCCGTCTTCGCCGGATTCACCTCAACCTACTGGTTCGCAGCCATCCAGTAACGGCTTCAAGCAGGGTTGAAATCTGGCGGACAGAACCCAGGCTGCCCTCCATCTCAGAATGAGCTGAGTGTGATCCGCGTACTGGGTGACACTCCCAGCCCAAAACTCCGCACCAGCTGTGCAAGCGGCTGCATGTAGATGTTAAATAACAGAGGGGAGAGGATGGCCCTGGGGGACCCTGCAAACTAATGGGGAGCCCTCGGACCACCGCCCCTCCTCACCTCGCTGGGACCGCTGGTGGAGGAAGGAGGTCATCCATTTCAGGGCTGTCCCTCACTCCAGCCATGGCCAGGCAGTGGGTCAAAGATTGTGGTCGACCGTGTCAAACGCTGCCGTGAGGTCCAATAACACGAGCAGCGCAGACCCGCCTTGGTCGAGCTGGCAGCGGAGTTGGTCTG
>JARBWK010000850.1:0-23901 GCA_030556195.1 Anolis apletophallus
TTTTCTTTCTCAAATCATGATAGACACAGACTTTTAATATCAGGGTGTACACAAATGTACTCCCCAATGGACATATCAAGCCAGAAATAGTGTGTTTAAAAACTGTTCAGAAAGTCTAGAACAAGCCAGAAAATGTTCTGAAGCCAATCAAGATATATCTCACAGAGGGCTTGAAGCCCTCTGATCATCTGTATCACATCAGCCTATCTCAGTAGAGTGGTTAAGAAAAAAAGTCTTGCTTTTTCTGGCAGTTATCTATGCACAAAACACTATGCTTTCTGGAATCAGTTCTGATCCACAATCAGTGGACATTGTGCCCATCATTCCAGTCTCCAACCAGTTCCTGGGGTGTATGTAGGCATTACACAGTGAAACCAGTTTGTTTCCATCCACTTCTAAACTGGATTATGGAATATGTATAAAACGGCCCAGAGACATAAACACACACTTTGACTTATTAAACCATCCATGCACACAGCCATTGTGAGCACTGACAAAATTGTAATGGAAATGATTACAGTACAACCTAGGCTGTTAGAAGACCCCAAGATATTAAGCTGGTGCATAATTCATAAAAAATCAGAACTTGTATCTGATTCATTAAATTTGTGCATACAAAGCTATTCCCGAGGCATGCGGGAAATGTGTATATGGTAGGGGGAGGGATTCAGAATTTGAATCTCTTAGCCCTTTTTTGGTAAATGTTGTGTAATGGTTGGATGTCTCCCAAGGTTAGTTTAATTTTCACTATAACCATTAAGCAACTTTGGTAAAGCCAAGATATTTATTTATTTCGTTCGGCTTCTATGCCGCCACTCCCGGCGGGCTCAGGGCGGCTCACAACACCGAGAAACACATCAAAGGAACAGCACAGAATAAAAACAGGGCATAAAA
Source organism: Anolis apletophallus (assembly GCA_030556195.1). Taxonomy (NCBI): domain Eukaryota; kingdom Metazoa; phylum Chordata; class Lepidosauria; order Squamata; family Anolidae; genus Anolis; species Anolis apletophallus. The sequence continues at coordinate 895 of JARBWK010000850.1, forward strand.
ACATCATTAAAATATCACTAAAATAGCATAATAAAACACAACAGTAAAAACAGCGACCTGGAGTATGAGTCTCTTCAACAGGGGGGTGCATAGCACTAGGACCTACACCTGGAAGGCGAGCTGGACCAGGTGGGTCTTGCATGCCTGCCTGAAGGGGAGCAGGTCGTGGATGGCATGCGTATCTGCCGGAAGGGCATTCCAGGCGTTGGTGCAATCACCGAGAATGCCCTTCGGCGGGTGGAGGTGAGTTTGGCAGCCTTTGCGGAGGGACAGCCAGAAGGTTAGTATCCTCGGGCGAAGTGATCTCATAGGGCAGTATGGGGGAGACGGTCCCTCAGATATGCTAATATAAAGTGCTTTTAAAATCTTATTCCTCACTGGCTCTGCCATAACAAAGGGAGCTGTGGGCATGACTAATCATAGCTATCTTAACTGTAGTTTGGAAAGGCCAGGCCCCGAATAGTAGATAATTGCCAAAGGCTCTGCTATGAACAACATTTTCCAGAATGCAAAGCTGCTTAGGACTGAAGTGAGGCTGAAGGACCCAAGTGAGGGCTGGCCTTGCAGTCACCATTTACAGTTAGTCTAAATAAAATAAATATCTGTATCTGTGCTAAGTTGAAGTTATGTGGTTGTGTGTCGTAAAGACAGATGGACATTCAAAAGGATTGCTGTTGCCACTTTTTGGGGGGATAAATTGTTTTGATCTAAACTTTTAAAAGTCCCCAAAATATGTAGATGTGTGAATCTTTCTGAAACTTCCAGGAGTTGATGCGTTATCCTGTGCATTGTATATAAAATTCAAGTAGATAGCTCTTGTGGGTTTTTAAAAAAATGCTGTTTATGAAAATTTTGAAAATTTGCCAACATTCTGTGAATAAGTCAAATGTTCTGAAATTTGGAGAGTGATGTGTTCTGCCAATATATCAAGTTTCATCAGGATAGCTAAAAAAATGAGGGCAAGAGAAGCCCCATAAGTTTCCCCAATGAGAGTGATGTTTTCCCTATTGTGCATATGTGTCTGTCATTAACGAAGTACTTATGAAGATTTGTAAGTTTTATTAGAATTCTGAAATGTTGACCACCAAAAATTTGGAAAGACTTTAGAAACTGCCAGAGCCCCCTACTTTTGGAAGGAGTATGGATTTGTCATACCTCTTTCTGACATAACTCACCATAGAAAGGACTTCTTCCAGGTGGATGGCAACCATCGCTCAGACGCAGGTACCCATCAGTTCCTGTGTGACCTACAAAAGTGCATCAGAGCTGTTTTGGCAGGCTTGGTGGGGATAGGGGCAAAGCAGATGCTTGTCCCAATCTGTGGTGGGAAAACAGGGATAGGTTCGCGTCCCAGTGTGCACCTAAGGCACCCCTTTGTGGTGTAGGCCAGGAATTGGAACCCTCACCTGCAGTTTAAATAACCATGGTCAGGGCAAATGTCAATGACCTTGGAGCAGGGAGAATTGTGGTCTTAATATCCTTCAAAATTGGGATGAAAACCTCCACCCGTTTCCCTGAGAAGTCGCTCTGGAATCAATAGTTTGTTGTATCCAGGGGCCCAGGTGTTTCGACCATGTTAACTGAGGAGAAGGTTGTGGATGGCTGCAGCCTCACCTTATTCCACACCAAGTCATGCCCTTTACATAGGATGGCAGGTCACATAGAGGTTAATTGGTAAAATTAATAAAAGTTGTCCATAATTTATCTCACACTGTTGTGTTGACTTGTTATTTTGATGGCTGGGGAGCAAATGAAATTGAAATATATACAAAATAATATGAATACTGTGTGGGGTGTTCCTGCTGCCAGGATTTTACACATTCTTTTGACAATCCAGGAAGTGTTAACTGAGGCACATACTTATCCCCTGACACATGCACACATCTCAGTTAGGCTAGGATTCATTTCCATGGTTCAATTACTACTGAGTGACACTAGCAAATAACGCTCTCCACAATGGATTGGCTAGAATTTATTATAGTTGCAAACATTATATCTAGTTATTTATCATGGCAAAGCTTTACAGATCCTCTCAGAAATTGGATGTTTTCCAAACTGTCTTTCTCCTTCTTATATGGGTGATACATAAGTTGGGGTAAAGGGTAAAAAGGATAAAGAAACTGGGCCTTGTAACTTGTGAAAATTATTGTCTCACTTGCCAAAATAACCTTTCCTCCTCCTCAGTTACAAGCAGTACTTTTATTCACAGGCTCAGTTGGTATAATTTGGTAATTAAATGAAGAGATCTGGCCTGTTGTAATTACACCTGTGAAGTAGTCTGCAATATAGTTTGGGGTGACAGCTCCATATGTGAAATATGAGAATAATCTCTCCTTAATGTACTTCAGTTTTGTTTTGTTTTTAAAGAAAATGATCTTCACGAGGTGTTTTTATTTCTTCAGCTTGCTTTGTAGAGAAGTACTTTATTTATAAAAGCTTGAGGAATATGGTCAACAAATTCTTTTCTGTCTAAATTCACTTCTTCCATTAGTATAGTTAAGTCGAAAGCTATGATATGGACTTTCCAACACTACTATAAGCCACCATTCAATTCATGTTGTGTCCTCCAAGCAATAGCCGAGCCATATCACAAAAGCAACTTGGTAGACAACAGTATAGCTTGAAGTAATGGTGTGCTGATGTGTTCAGGGGAAATATCTGAACTGAGCAACTGCCTTCATAATATGCTTTTGAAATGCAGCAACTATTTTAAGAGTGTCATACATCTTACCAATGCCATAGCAATATTTTCCACCCCTGAAACTTCACATTTTCTGCTAGTATTTTTACCTCATTTTTTCCTGTCCTGTACATCTTAATGATTGAATTATATTATCCAAATCATTATTTTTGTTGCTGATTGCAATACTTGAGGGTTCACTACATACTGTGTTTCTTCAGATGCATCACATTGACATTTTAACTGTGTATCTTATAGAAACAGCTACTTGTTTTAGCTGAATTATTTCCTAAGATTTTTTTTTTTAAAAACCCACACTGTCTGCTAGTCATGCTGCATAATTGTGTTGATGACTGACTACTTAAGGAAATAAATTTATCAAACATATAAAAATGTACCAGCCTTTAAATTGGCTAAAACACAATGTTAACAGTGTGGTATAAACACCAAGAATTGGGAGACCCTGATTCTTGATCATAGTAACTGGAAGTCAGGTGTTACCAACAGTGCTCTGGATTTTGAAGAGGCATGAATACATAGCAAAAGGAAGAAATGTGCCAAGAGGAAGACATGCCAAGCAAATCCTTGTTGTAATTGCCTTCCATCTGAGAGTTGCACTCCAGGCCCGGAAACACCTATGACTACCACACCACACAAGGGTCTTGGAATATAAGCAAACAGTTTATTGTAGAACACATAAAAAGCATATTAAAAAGCAAGAATAAAAAGAAAGATATATATAATCCAAAAATGTTTGGCAACAGGTGATAACCAAGCAATAATCCAGATGTCTCTAAATCATCATTTAAACCATCAGCTTCTGGCTTATCTACAACACACGGAATCTATGTCCTCAATACTATACAGATCCAGAGCAGGTCTTCACAGTCGTTTAGGAACCCACTCCCAAAATTATATCTCTGGAAGAAAATTGTACTTAGCCACAAGTGATCACCCATGATACTCAGAAAAGGTCAGTTCAGAATCTATGCTACTCCGCATCTATGTATTTTTAGGATATGGGTTCCAGTGATAACCCCACTATTTTTAGTTTCCCCCTCTCTCTTATCTGATTTGTCATCAATACACTCCTCTGGCCTTCACATAAATCTGCCATTTGCCAAAATATATGATCCTGTGTTTTTCTTTTCTATTTCTGGTCGAATAGTTTAACCATTGGTTCTTCCATCAAAAGGAGGTCTGCCCAAGGGCCTCTTGAGGTCTCTTAGTATCCAGTCCTTAGGTGTTTTTAGGCAGGCAAAACCAAACATTTATTGAAACAAACAATAGACTATGAATGCTCTTTTTGGATCATGACTTGTATAAGATTACATTAGATCAATAATAAATAGTATCCTTTCCTGGTCAATCAGCCTGCATTGGGAAGGTTTATAAATGTGTTTATCACTATTTAAAACCCTGCTGTTCTGTTCGGGTCAATTTGACCCGTTTTGGAAATTAGATATTTGTTTATTCATTCATTTTTTGATTTTGAAACTTGTGGTTCCTTCTATTTTCCTAATTTACGGGGTTCACACTAAGGGTACTTAATTTTTTTGTTTCGGTGCTTTACTTTTTGCGCTACAGTTTTTTATACACTTGTTATGTTTGGGTCAAAATGACCCGGTAGCCTTTTATACTAATCTAATACCATATTTTGAGTAAAACAAAGGATTTTTAGTTTATTTTGAGACTACTTATTGCATCTACTATTGTTTATCAAGTTATCTACTTGCTTTAGGTGGACATAAATGGATGGATACATTTATGCAAATTATTTCAGAACAAACCATATGCATTTTCTTTCAGTACCAATTTTTGAATTCCTTGTGAACAGACTAGGTAATGTGAATGTTTACTGTTGTGTGTTTTCATATGCCTGTTATTATATCTGATATGTGATTGATATATGATTGCCATGTGTTTTGCTATATGACTGATATGTAATAGCCATTTGTGATCATCTATTTTGTACTGTTACCTCCCACCTGGAAGGCATTACATCTGACCTATGACTGTATACATGTGGATTGTTATTCCTTATGATATGTATTACTACTGATGTTAGATATATTGTCCCATGCTTTGTATTGGGATGTCCTTCCTTTACTTTTTGCCACATATTACAGTTTATTGATATTTTGCTGCCCTTGTGAGTAGTTTCTGGTTATTCAGAGTGACTTTTTCCTCAGTGTGTTTCTACTGTTTTCATAGCCTGCCTGGCTGCATTACCAGGTGTGTGTGACTCCTCCCTGCCCTCAGAATAGTACCTTTGTTATACATGCACGGAATGTGGAAAGAGATTCAGTCAGAGTGACAAACTGCGTATCCATCAAAGGACCCACACAGGGGAGAAGCCACATACATGCACGGAATGTGGAAAGAGATTCAGTCAGAGTGAGAGTCTGCATATACATCAAAGGACGCACACAGGTGAGAAAGCACATATCATATAAACTTTAGTATATACTTTAGTATAAGATGACACAAATATAATATAAGGCACCTAATTTTACGACAAAATTGGGAAAACTTACTGACTTGAGTATAGGCTGAGGGTAGGAAATGAGGCAGCTATGAGGTGGAAAGGAGGTTTCTGGAGAAGAAAGACAGATTGGGGTGGGAAGGGGGAAACTGGAGAAGGGGGAAAGATTTAGATGGGAAAGGGTGTGGAAAACTGATTTTGGGGGAAAACTGATTTTTTTAAAAAAAATTCTGATTATTTTTTATTATTATTTATTCAAAATGCTTTTATACTGTTAAAATTTATTTTAGTTTTAAGTTAGTTGTACTACTAGTTACCTGAAGTTGTTGTTGATGTTGTAAAATATATAAAAGCTGATTATTCACGCACAAGTTTGTTACTTTGGTGTAACATGCAAATTAGGCTGTTTTACATTAATCAACACAAAATTTAAAAAAATAAAGTTTTTTATTCAATTTTTCTTTGATAATGAACAACTATGATCACACACAGTATAATAATGCAACAGGTATTCAAAAAGAACTTTTCATTGGCTCAAAATAACATTTTAATAGGTTCGGGTCAAATTGACCCGAACATAACAAGTGTATAGTAAACCCGAACAGAACAGAATTGGGGATCAATGTAATGGAATAATGGGGGTTGCAGTTTTACAAGTTCTTTAGCCTTCTCTGCCAAATAGTCCTGGTAACTCACTAAATTCCCCTGATTGCATACCATTGAGTCATGGCTGTTAAAGTGATCTCAAATCGTATTAATTCTACAGTATAAACAGACTTGCTGTAGCATCAAGGTGTCTGTTATTGTCACAATCGCCGACTTAGAACTGCCCCTTTAACACACACACGGAGACGTAGTAAAGGCTAACTATGTTTATTGAATAAAACAAACCAAAAAGGCAATTCACTTAGAAAGTTCATAGAATAGAGCAATCAGCACGAAGCTGCAGTTCAGTAAAGTAAGCAAAGTTCCAAAAGGTATATCCAAAAGCGAATGTGGTAAAAAGCTTGGCAAGGCTCCCGGATTCAATCCGGAACAAAGCAAGGGATCCGCACCAATGCGAATCGGCAACAAGGCAAGGTCTTGGTCTAAGGCGAGCCAAACTAGGCTCCAGGATTCACTCCGCTTCAACGCCCTTCAGATCAGACGTGGCCGGAGAACTGACGATCAGTTCCCACGGGGCCGTTCTTAATCCCTCGGCCTGGAACCCCGACGATCTAGGGCCCGGCGTCTCCAGTCTCTACTTTCCGAACGGCGACGGTCTAGGGACAGATGCCAGCTCCTCCTGCCCTCCTCTATGTCCCTGCGCCTGTTATGAGAACGGCCCCGCTCTTCCAGTCTAGTATCGCTATCTTCCTGAGAAGCAGCCTCCCCGGAGTTTCCCAGCCGCTAGCCTCCATCTGCTGCCCGGCCAGCTCTTGGGAACCTCGGCCGTTTGGGAATTCATAACTATCTCCGCTATCTGCTTCGCTGCCTCCCATCTCCACCTGGTCCGCTCCTTCCCCGGGAGAATGCTCCCACTCGAGATCCCAGGCTAAACTCTCTACAGGTGAACTGGGCAAAGGCACGGCTGACCAATCTTGCTCTGGGCCTTCCAACTCATCCTCCGAGTCCCTTCCAGCCTGTGCGGGTCCCAATGCCAACGGGACCCCGGTGCGTCACCCCCCCCCGGGGGCACGAACGAGCCCATGGGTGCTACAGTATCCCCCCGCAGGGCCCCCCCGGGGCCTCCCCCGGGGCTTGGGCTTGTCAGGATACTTGCGGTGGAAACGAGCCACCAACTCCGGTGCGTGTACGTCTCGAGCCTTGACCCAAGCACGTTCTTCCGGGCCAAAACCCTTCCAGTCAATGAAGTACTCCAACTTCCTGTAACGGAGGCGGGCATCCAAGATGTCCTGCACCTCGACCTCCTCTCCGCCCTCCCGCATCACGGGGGAGGAGGCGGCTGCGTCACGTCAGGCCGCACCCCGTCGCCGGGCGGAGCAAGGAGCAATGAAACACCGGGTGGAGTTTCATGTCCGCTGGGAGTTGTAGTTTGAAGGAAACAGGGCCCACCTTCTCCAACACCTTGTAGGGGCCCAAAAATCTCGCATCCAATTTGCGGCTCGGGCGTTGGGTGGGCAGGTTCTTGGTAGACAACCAGACTCGATCCCCCACCAGGACGTCAGGACCCTCCTGGCGCCGCCGATCAGCCATCCGCTTGTAGTCGGCCTTGGCCTGGTCCAATTGAGTACGTAGCAAATCTTGAAGTGCAGCGAGCTCTCGCAGCCAATCCTCCGCCACCGGCACTTCCCCCGACGGAGTCACGGGAGGGTAGAACCGGGGATGGTATCCATAGTTGGCAAAGAAAGGAGTCTCCTTGATGGATTCCTGCGTCGCATTGTTGTAAGCAAACTCTGCCATTGACAACAAAGACGCCCAGTTGCTTTGCTGGTAGTTAACATAGCACCGCAGATACTGCTCCAAGGTGGCATTCACCCGTTCGGTCTGGCCATCTGTCTGAGGATGGTGGGCCGTAGACATCCGCGCCTCAATCCCCAGCTGCTTCTGAACGGCCTTCCAGAACTGGGAAGTGAACTGGGAACCACGGTCCGTCACCAAACTCTCGGGCAGGCCATGCAACCGAAACACATGTTGCACAAACATATCGGCCGTCTCCTTGGCCGTAGGCACCCCACACAGGGGATGAAGTGACCCATCTTGGTGAGACAGTCCACCACGACCAGGATCGTGGTGAACCCCTTGGACTTGGGCAAATCAGTGATGAAATCGGCGAAATCATCTTCCACGGGGCAGAAGGGGTCGGAGGGGCTGGAGCAAACCGGCCGGCTTGCCCCCGGGTTCTTGGCCCGCTGGCACACAGGGCAGGATCCCACAAAGTCCTCCACATCCCGGCGCACTTTGAGCCACCAAAAGTCCCGTAGGACCAGCTGCAGAGTCTTAAAGAGCCCAAAATGTCCCGCTGCCTTGGTGTCGTGGCAAAGCTTTAGAATGTCCCCCGCTCAGGGCCCGGAGAAACATAAACAGAGTCACGGTGATAGAGCACCCGTTTCTCACCTGAACGGAGCCTGCACCCCCTTGGTCAGCTGCTCTTGCACCCAAGGGTCGTCGTCCCGTTGGCGGGCCTGAACCCGCACACTCAACGGCCGCTTATCCACAGGGCGGGCGGGGCCGCCGGAGCCGGCGTGGGAGCCGTTCGAGCGGCTGCAAAGTTCTCCGCTTTGAGCAGAGGCTGCTCGGGTAGGCCTTCCCCCGCGGACATACTCCGGCTTCGGGACAGGGCATCAGCTTGCTTGGACTGCTTGGGGGTCACATAGTGAATGCGGAAATTGAAGTGCTCAAAGAACAGGGACCATCTCTGTTGCCTCTGGTTCAATTTGCGCTGAGACTTCAAGTGCTCCAAATTCCGGTGGTCGGTGTGAACTTCCACCGGGAATTTGGCCCCTTCCAGGAGGTGTCTCCAGACTTCAAACGCCACCTTGATGGCTAGGAGCTCCTTCTCCCAAATGGTATAGTTCTTCTCCGGCGCCGTGAGCTGCCGGGAATAGTAGGCGCAGGGCAACAAGTCCGTCCCCTGTGGTTGGAGCAGGATCGCTCCCACTGCTACATCAGAAGCGTCAGCCTGCACGATGAAGGGAGTGCGGGGGTTGGGGTGCTGCAAAAGCGGCTGAGTGGTGAACAGCTGCTTCAGCCGCCGGAACCCCGCATCCGCCTCCGGCGTCCACCGGAACGGCACCTTACCCCGCAGGCACTGGGTGATCGGATCAGCCCACTTGGCAAAGTCAGGAATGAACTTTCTGTAGTAGTTGGCAAAGCCCAGGAAGCGTTGAATGTCCTTTTGCTGGCGGAGCCGCCCAGTCAACCACAGCCTGGATCTTGGTGTCATCCATGGCAATGCCCGTGGAGGAAATACGGTAGCCCAGAAAGTCCACCTCACGCAGATCAAACGCACACTTCTCCAGCTTAGCATAGAGCCCGTGGGCCCGCAGTCTCTGGAGCACTTCCCTGACATGGCGGTCATGGGTGGCCTGATCCGGAGAAAAAATCAGCAGATCATCAAGATAGACGGCCAGATATCGATCCAGCAGGTCTCGGAAAATGTCATTCATGAAATGTTGGAAACAGGCGGGGGCATTGCACAAACCGAATCCCATCACCAGGTATTCGAAACTGCCCCACTTGGTCTGGAACGCAGTCTTCCACTCATCTCCCTGACGAATCCGGACAAGATTATAGGCACCCCGGAGGTCCAGTTTCGTGAAGACCTTGGCGCCCGCATCCGTTCCAGCAACTCGGGATCAGGGGCAAGGGGTAGCGGTTGCGGTGTGATCTTGTTGAGCTCCCGATAGTCATTACACAACCGCAGTTCCCTGATTTCTTCTTGACAAACAGGATGGGGCCCGCCGGGGACTGCGAAGGGCGGATGAACCCCTTCCGCAGGTTTTCGTCCAGGAAATCGCGAAGGGCCTGCTGCTCCGGGTCCGAGAGGGGGTAGAGCCTCCCCCTCGGGATCGGGGCTCCGGGTTCCAAATCAATGGCACAGTCATAAGGCCGGTGCGGAGGCAGCCGTTCCGCCTCCTTCTCGCTGAAAACGTCCCAAAAGCCAGCATACTTCTTGGGCAGCGTCGCCACCGTAGTCACCTCCTGCGCCGCACACGCCCGGGCCATCATGCAGTGGCTCTGGCAATGGTCAGAAGCAAAAACAAGCTGTCGCTTGGCCCAGGAGATCTGGGGATCATGGAGCGTCAGCCACACAACCCCAACACAATAGGAAAGTCCGACAGCTTGGTCAAGAGAAAGGAAATCTCTTCTTTGTGAGAGCTAGTCCACATCCTGGTGGGAGCGGTATACTGGGTCACAGCCCCAGCTTTCAAGGGCCTCCCATCAATAGTCTGAACGCCCTTGGGCTCTTGAAGATCCAGAAATTGTAATCCAGCAGACCGGGCATAGTCTGCGTCAATGAAGTTGTTGGTAGCCCCCGAGTCGATCATGGCGTGGACCATCATCGGCCCCTTCTCGGGAGACCAGAGGGTGACCATAACAAGGAACAGTTGTCCAGTCTTGGGTTCCGGAGGAAGATGGGCGACGGCGGCCGAGTGAGCGAACCCTCTTACACTCGGCCGGACCCTTCCCCCCGCCGCCTGAAGGGCTTCCTCAGGCTCCGGGGCGCTGGCCACCGCTGCAGAGGCTCGAGGGGTCTTCCCACGCGGTTTCTGGGGGCAGTCACGAGAAAAATGACCCGAGCCCCCACAGTACCAACAAAGGTTGAGTCTTTGGCGCCGGGCCTTTTCGGCGGCGTCCACTTTCGGCCGCACCGTGCCCAGTTGCATCGGTTCAGAGTCATCCACAAAAGGGGTGGGAGCAGGAATCTGGCGGGGCACAAACTGGCCGGTCCCGGCCTCCCGCTTGTTCGGTTTTTCTCTGTTGTGCCGCCCCCCCACCTCCTCTTGTGTTGCGTGGCCGCCTCCGCCCGCAGACTCAGGGCGATGGCCTCTTCCAGGTCGGCCGGCCGGGGCAACTGTAACATCTGTTGTTGAAGCTCGGGCGAGAGTCCCGCTAGATACGTATAGCGTAAGGCCGCCACTTCCCACTTGGTCTGGCTGGCCAACACTGAAACGGGAAATGTACTGGGCCAAGGACATGTCCTTCATGGTCAGCCGTGCCAAATCCCGTTCCGCCAGGTCCTCGTTGACGGGAGGTCCCCAGGTCGCCCGGATCGCCGCCAGGAAAGTGTCCAAAGTAGCCACATGAGGAGACGCTGCATTGATGAGGGAAGTTGCCCAAGTCGCTGCCATCCCCTCCATGCAGTTGAACACGAACCCCACCTGGGCTCGGGGGTGGCAAACTCGTTGGGCCGCAGCTCCAGATACATCCTGACCTGGGCAATAAAAACTTCCACCGCCGCCGGATGTCCATTGAAACGTGTCGGGCATTCACCGACGGGTGCCGCCCGCTCGGGTTCGCAACTCCGCCACCTCCTGCTGCAACGCCACACCTGCTGATCCGTCAAGTTTGCCATGGCGACAGTGGGGACGATGGGAGCCTGGATGCGCTTCCGGCGGTTCCTGGTACGTCTCCGTGGTGCGAAAAGGGGTTCGGGAGTTCTCCGGCCAACTGTCTGTCGCCGACTTAGAACTGCCCTTTTAACACACACACGGAGACGTAGTAAAGGCTAACTATGTTTATTGAATAAAACAAATCCAAAAAGGCAATTCACTTAGAAAGTTCATAGAATAGAGCAATCAGCACGAAGCTGCAGTTCAGTAAAGTAAGCAAAGTTCCAAAAGGTTTATCCAAAAGCGAATGTGGTAAAAAGCTTGGCAAGGCTCCCGGATTCAATCCGGAACAAAGCAAGGGATCCGCACCAATGCGAATCGGCAACAAGGCAAGGTCTTGGTCTAAGGCGAGCCAAACTAGGCTCCAGGATTCACTCCGCTTCAACGCCCTTCAGATCAGACGTGGCCGGAGAACTGACGATCAGTTCCCACGGGCTGTTCTTAATCCTCGGCCTGGAACCCCGACGATCTAGGGCCCGGCGTCTCCAGTCTCTACTTTCCGAACGGCGACGGTCTAGGGACAGATGCCAGCTCCTCCTGCCCTCCTCTATGTCCCTGCGCCTGTTATGAGAACGGCCCCGCTCTTCCAGTCTAGTATCGCTATCTTCCTGAGAAGCAGCCTCCCCCGGAGTTTCCCAGCCGCTAGCCTCCATCTGCTGCCCGGCCAGCTCTTGGGAACCTCGGCCGTTTGGGAATTCATAACTATCTCCGCTATCTGCTTCGCTGCCTCCCATCTCCACCTGGTCCGCTCCTTCCCCGGGAGAATGCTCCCACTCGAGATCCCAGGCTAAACTCTCTACAGGTGAACTGGGCAAAGGCACGGCTGACCAATCTTGCTCTGGGCCTTCCAACTCATCCTCCGAGTCCCTTCCAGCCTGTGCGGGTCCCAATGCCAACGGGACCCCCGGCGCATCACCCCCCCCCCCAGTGGCACGAACGAGCCCATGGGTGCTACAGTTATAGGTCCTCAGTGACAAGTAATAGATTTTTTTATAGTAGTTGCTTTTCCAGTATTCCATTTCTCCTCTGAAGCATATGGGGTATATATGATAGATTTTTCTCTAAATAAATCATTGAAATTTAGCCTCAACTAAAATAAGAAATAAAGATGGAGGTTCCTCACTGCTAGGAATGGAATGAATCAGATGAAGCTAAATAGTTTGATTTTGGAGAAGAAGCATTTTACACATTTTGGGGGAGAAAGAATTTAACATATTTCAGGTTATCAACAGAATTTATATAGGGAAGAATTTAATGTATGCAATTTGTTGGTACTTGCTAGGGTAGAGAGTTTAATGTTTTAATATGTGTATTTATATAATGTTTATGGTTATGTGTTTTAGCTATGCTGTAACCTGCGTGGAGTCACAAGGAGAGGTGGGGAAGAAATAAAATTATTATTAATATTACTACTACTATTCACATAGCAAGAAACTATTGGCACATAGCATTAAATCTTTCTTCTTCGAGGGCTCTGTGAATGCACACTTATGAAGTTTGCGCGCCAGCGCGGGCTTCCAACGGAAACTTTCCCAGTTTCAAAAGTTTTGGCGGTAGCTCCGCCCAGCCAGCCCGGAGGGCATAAAAGGCGCCTCCATGTGCGCCCACCCCATTCCTTTGTTTTCCGCCACTTGGGCAACATCGGAAATACGGCTGGTTGTGTGAGCATAGTATGTCCACAACCAATTTCAAAAGTGTCCATCCTGCGGTAGCAAGATCCCGGATTGCGACGGTCCCTCGAAGTGCCTTCGGTGTCTCGAAGAGGGGCACGTTGTTCCTGCCTACCGACACTGCCAGGCCTTCTCGTCGCACACCAGAAGAGCGAGAGCCCGCAGGCTTCAGACCTACCTCCAGAGATGGAGACGGCTGTCCCATCTACCTCCTTGGGGTCCGGGGCGGCTGCTCCGGCCCCTACCGTATCGACCGCTCACCCGGCTGGGAAGAAGCGTCTACGGAAGGAGAAGAACACGAAGTCTGTCTCCTCGAAGACTTCGGCGTCGAAGAGGCCCTGCACCGTGACGACAGAGATGGTTCAGCTGCCTCCACCTCGCCGGTTGTCGACGAGCTCGATGGCGTCGGGCCTCTCCCAGAGGTCGACCATCTCGAGGACTCCCTTCAATAGAGCTATGGAAATAGCGTTCCGGAGGTCGAGCGAAGAAGCCCGTAGAGCCCAGACCAGAGGCCTGGTTCCTGTGACTCCGGGCAAGTCTCTGGAGGCCGGAGCCTCGAGACCCCCGTCTCCGAAGAGGCGCAGGACTCTGACGTCATCTTCATCGGCGTCGTGCCCTGATTCCCCGCCTGCTCCTGTTCTCGCTGTGGAGACAGGGGCAGAGCAACAGACCATCTCACCGGGAGACTCGGTCCAGACCGTCGTCAGAGTCCCCTTGGCTCAGCCCTCAGTCCGACAACTCTTCGTGACATCACCTGAAAAAGGCAGGCAGACCACGAGGCTCGCCATGGCCCCGGCAGCACAAAACCCTCTCCCTGCATCGACGGTGGTGACCGCGGTCCCATCTACGTTGAGATCGCCGCCACCGTCCCAACTTCCGGTGGCACCGGAAGTGGTTCGACCATGGTCGGGAGACGAGGCCGAGGAAGGCGAGGCTTCTCGATCGGTGAGATCGGGGTCCATCTTGTCGCTCAATATAGACCGAATACCTTCCCACAGAGGCTGTGAGATGGAGCCTTCCTCGTCGCCGACAGACTCCGCGAGAGCCTTCGCCGAACAAGTGGGCTGAATGGCAAGGGCTCTGGGCATGCAGACGTATGTCCCGAGAAGATCCAGCGCCTGCCCCGTCTTCAGCAGGGTGCAGGTCGAGGACGCGGCCCAGCCACATCTTCCCATGCTGGAACCCCTGGAAGAGGTGGTGAAAGCGTCGTGGAAGACCCCGTCGACCATCCCACCCACATCAGGGCGTATCGAGGCGTGGTATAAGATCGACGAGAGGGAGAAAGAATGGCTGCACGATCATCCGACCCGCAACTCGATGATCGTCACCTCCTCCCAGTCTTCAGGCAGAGAGTCCACAGCCCCCTCTGACCAGGAAGGGAAGAGGTTCGACACGGTCGGTAGGAAGATCTACCGAGCCGGACTCCTGCTGACGAAGATGGCAAATTACGGGGCATGCATGGGAGCCTATAATCAGATCCTGTGGGAAAGGGCCCAACCCTTTTTCCAGGATCTCTCCCAAGAACAACAGACTGCACTGGCCTCCATCTCGCAGGAGGCGGAGGCGCTGGCACACCACCAAATCCTGATGGCCCGCCACACGGGGGACACATCGGGAAAGCTGCTGGCCCACGGTGTCGCCATCCGCAGGCACGCGTGGCTGAAGTCGCCGGGGTTGTCCTCCAACTCCAAGAAAACCATCGAGGACTTGCCGTTTGATGCCCAGGGACTCTTCTTTGCTGGCACGGACAACAAGTTGAAGGCCACTCACGACTTCAGAGTCCTGACGGCCAAGTTGGATCGACCACCGGCGCAGCCCAGGACCTGGTACTACCAGCGGGCAAAGTTCCAGCCCAGGTCGCAGTACCGCCAATCCCCAAGGCCATACTCGGCTCCACAGCAACACCAACAGCAGCAGCCCGAGACAACAGCAGCAACAGCAGACCAACCGACCTCGCCATGGCAACAAGTCGAGGCCACGCCAAAACAACGGCAATGGACAATCGAACCGCCGTGTTTGGTGGGGCGAGGGACGACACCGCCTCCTCGCTAGGTACCGCTGCCACCACCATGCCTCCCCCAGCCCTCGACCTCCACCATCTTACCCGCCGTTCGGAGACTGCCTGGCCCGCTCCATCGGTGCTTGGCGACGCATCACCTCAGATGCATGGGTGCTCCGGATTGTCGAAGACGGCTATGCCTTGGAATTCGCCGAACTCCCGCCAACGGGGTTCATCGTCGAGACGGAGCCGTCCAAGGTGATCTTGGAAGAGGTCGACAGCTTGCTTCAAAAGGGAGCAATATCACAGCTCCCGCACAGCAAAGAAGGAGAGGCATTCTTCTCACGGTACTTCACCGTACCGAAGCCAGACGGTTCCCCGCGACCCATCCTGACCTCAGAGACTTAAACGGGTACGTTTCGCCGAGGAAATTCAGGATGGTGTCAGTGTCGTCCATTCTCCCGCTTCTCCGGACAGGCGACCACTTCGCCTCGATCGACCTCCGAGACGCATACTTCCACGTCTCGATCAGACCTGCGGCCTCGGGGCGGCTCCCCGAACATTCTCCAAGTGCATGTCGGTCGTGGCTGCGCACTTGAGAAGGGAGAAAATCCGGATTTTTTCCTTACCTGGACGACTGGCTGCTGGCGGCTCAGTCTCCGGAACTGCTACAACAACAGGTCACGGCGACACTACGACTGCTCTCTCGTTAGGCCTACGCCTCAACGAGGAAAAGTCCCAACTTGTCCCGCCCAGGACCATAAAGGTCATCGGGACAATGTTCGACTCCGTCGATCAGCTCGCTTATCTGCCAGAGGTCAGATTTCAAGCACTTCGACGCGAGGTAAACAGCTGCACCCGGCCTTGCATCACGGCGAAGCAGATCCAAGTCACGCTGGGCCACATGGCATCCACGGTGGCCGTCACCCCGCTGGCAAGGCTACGCTGCAGACCACTGCAGCGTTGGTTTCTCGACCACTTTGACCCAGCCAGAGAGCACCACTCAAAGAAGCTTTCCCTCCCGGTGGAGGTCAAGGACTCCCTCCGATGGTGGACTGCCAGGGCCAACATTTGCAAGGGAGTACCATTCCACATGGTGACCCCGTCCATCACGGTGACGACTGATGCATCGCTGCTCGCCTGGGGAGGTCACGCAAGCAACCTGTCGATCAACGGCCAATGGTCAGCGGTGGAGAGGCTCCACCACATCAACTACCTCAAGCTCCTGGCCATAGCCAAGACTCTTCGGGCCTTCGCCCCTAGTCAGGGACAAGTAGTACTGGTCAGGACAGACAACATAGTGGCCATGTACTACGTCAACAAGCAGGGCGGAACGGGCTCGAGGGAAACTCCTGGCCCTAGCCCAGAGTCTGTGGGAGTGGTGCATCCGTCACCAGGTGACCCCCAGAGCCGTCCATCTCCTGGGAGTCGAGAACTTGGAGGCGGACTCGCTCAGCGGAACGAGCTGGTCGTCCCACGAATGGATGCTGCACCCAGAGGAACTCCACGGTGTCTTCCAGCGGTGGGGATTCCCAGACGCAGATCTATACGCATCGCCGGAAAACAGCCAACTGCCAGTTTTCGGTGCCCGGCTTGCCCCAGATGCTCACCGGGGATGCCTCGGGGACGCACTCCTGCTCGATTGGATGACGGGATTCTTCTACCTCTTCCCGCCATTCCCGCTTCTTCTCCGCATCATCAAGAAGATCCAGCTATCGGGGACCGACTGCATCCTCATAGCTCCCTACTGGCCGAGGCAGGTCTGGTTCCCGACCCTGCTCCACTTGGCCGATGGCGATTACATGCCTCTCCCTCACCGACCAGATCTTCTGACTCGGGAGAAGGGGTTGCTCCTGCATCCGGACCTGCCGTCCCTGCACTTGACTGCATGGAGGATCTCCAGCTGCCGGACGTCTCACCGGCCGTAGCAGCGATCCTGGCAGCAGCCCACAAACCGGTGACGTCGAAGGCGTACTCGGCTTGCGTCGCCCGCTTCACCAGGTTCCAAGCCGCCCGTTCCAGCGCCGTCTTCCCGCTCTCGATTCCGGCGGTCCTTGACTTCCTGGCCGGATTGGTCGACAGAGGGCTGTCCACGTCCTCGGTGAAGACCCACCTGGCGGCCCTCACCTGGCAGAATCAGCAAAGGGGTGGCCCTTCGCTGTTCCAGTACCTGATGGTCAAGAGATTCCTGAGAGGGGTCAACAACACTCGTCCCCCTGTGCATCCGGGTTGGAGCCTTGACCTGGTGCTGTCCTGCCTTGCGGCCCCACTGTTCGAGCCGTTGTCGTCCATCGACCTACGCCTCCTCTCCTGGAAGGTGGCTGCGCCATTGCTTCGGTGCATCGGCCCTCCGATCTGGCGTCGCTCAGTGTGGACGAGCCCTACCTGATGTTCCTAGCGGACAGGGCCATCTTGCGAACGGACATCACCTTCCTGCCAAAGGTGGTATCCCCATTTCATGTCAACACTGACATTGTACTTCCAGACCTGGGGTCCTCTCCGTCCAGGGACGGTGAGTCGACGCTCAGAGCCCTCGATGTCAAAAGAGCCCTCTGGGTCTACAAGGGCAGGTCGGCAGACTACCGGCGGTCAACTAGACTCTTCGTCTCCTACGCCACCGACAAGCTGGGCTTGCCGGTGTCGTCCCAGAGACTGTCTAATTGGGTGGCATCCCTGGTTGAGCTGTGCTATCAGATAGCCCTTCAACCGTGACCCTAGGGGTCAGCCGCCGCTCAACTAGAGCGGTGGCCACGATGACTGCTTTCCTCCAGGGGATCCCTTTAGACTTGATCTGTAGGGGCGCCATCTGGGCCAACCTCCACCTTCATCCCATTACCGTGTAGACACCCTGTTTGGAAGGGAGGCGGCTTTTGGTCGAGCGATTCTCACTCCCAAGGGCCTTCAGGGCTAGAGTCTAACAGGCTACCCTGTTCTCCCCTCTATACTCTGTTCGATCGACAGTTTTAGGTCGATCAAACCTCACGACCTTGTAGGAGGGATAAGTGTTTGCCGTGCCCCGGTCTCGGGGTCACAGTCCACCGTTAAAAGCGCTTTCTTTAGAATCCTATGGTTCTATGTCGCACCTGTTGTGCACTTACTGTTGTGAGGCCTGTGTGCCTGACATGAATGGTGCTTGTTGCACTTTATACTGTGAGGCCTGCGTGCCTGGCATGAATGGTGCTTGTTGCACTATGTTTACAAGTGGGAGCATGTCTTCCACTCTCATTTATTACGCTGTTGATTATGTTATTTATACATATTGCTGGTTGCAATAAACCTGTTCGGTTTTAAAAAATTGGCTGGTTTGTTCCCACCTCCTTTACTTTAGCTCGGTAAGTTTTCATAAGTGTGCATTCACAGAGCCCTCGAAGAAGAATGGTAGGTTACATACCTGTGACCATCTTTCTTCGAGTGGAGCTCTGTGAATCCACACGAACCCGCCCGGCCGTCCCCTCTATATCAAACCACCCTTTCCTAGTTGCACTTGTGGCATAGGAATGGGGTGGGCGCGCATGGAGGCGCCTTTTATGCCCTCCGGGCCGGCTGGGCGGAGCTACCGCCAAAACTTTTCAAACTGGGAAAGTTTCTGTTGGAAGCCTCGCTGGCGCGCAAACTTCATAAGTGTGGATTCACAGAGCTCCACTCGAAGAAAGATAGTCACAGGTATGTAACCTACCATTTTTTGTGTGTGTATACATATACCTCAGGTTTTTCTGTGGCATATTTTCTCCCCCCTTTTTAGAATAGTCATGGTTTTCTAGTTTTATTATTATTTCTTGACAAGACAAATAAACTATGAAAGTGCCTTTATTTTCAGTTTATGTGTGTTAGAATAAGAAATGGGCAGGTTATGGGACATGCCTATTTTTTTCACTAAAATTAATAGAAATAAATATTTTGTAAAAGAACCATGATTTTGTGTAGAACAACCAGTTGACTGTAGTCAAATTTTAAAATCTATCTTTTGGCAGTTTCCCTTCCAAATCATACTCTAAATCATAAGTACAGAATAAATATAAATATTAGTTTTGAAATATAGGTTAATACTTAGCTCATAACTGACTTTCACGTGATACTTAGAGCTGCACTTTCATATTACTTTATTGAAATTCTACTTTTCTCTAAGAAGTATGTTCCATTAATTAAATAGCATTTGTTTTAGATTGAAAGTCATGGTTGCTTAAATATTTAAAATCAATATAATTGAAGTTTTTTGTACAGGACTGTAGCTTATAGATAAATAAGAATATTACTTTAAGTTCTGCTGAAATCAATAAGCTATTGTATTAGAATTGCTTTATAATAGTTTTTCCTGCTGCTTTAGTTTGAAAGTCTTCCTGATTTTGTTAAACTTCTTATTGAAATGAATGGCAATCTGCATACAATTGATATAAAGAAATGTCATGCATATTAAATAGATCTTCCTAGTGTTGTTCCAAAACATTCTTACATACAACAGAATAAAAAGAAATGTTTTTCAAATCCATTTTCCAAGGAGAAGAACATTTAGGATGAATTTTAGTGACGGGTATTGATTCTTCTCTTGGTTATGAGGCAGTCAAGAACGTTCATGAAGGTCCTGCATTTTATTTACCAGTGATATCTTGAGTGATCTGTAGTATAGCCAATGTACTTTCTGTTCTTCAATAAAATATTTAAGGTAATATTTCATGCAGTAAATTTCCTCCCACTGAGTTTTCCCAATTTGTGAAGGAATCCACTACAATGTTTGCACAGAAGGGACAAACTTAAAAAACACAGTTGCATCTATAAATTACTGTTAGAAACTAAACATTTGGAAGAACCTGTGGAGGGAGCTGAACTCTGAAGAATGACAAATCACAGCTGAGTCATTTTTACCCTGACAGATGTTTTGCCATTTTAACACCTCTTTTTCCAAAAAAGAAAGTCATTTTGACTAGTAGTCATGCCTTCCTCTTGAGGGCTTCTTATTAAGATCAGACCCTTACTGAGAAACATCTCTCTCAGAAAATCACAGCCCATCCCACAATTCTTATGACAGAACAAAAGACAAAATAACTGTCCAGCCCTAGGAAAAAAACAATAGGCTCAAGTTCCTTCCTCCTCAAAAGCAGCCAAGGACTCCCTCATGAAATTGATGTATGAGGCTTGATCAGCTGCAACTAAAGTGGATGGATTCAATCAAAATATTTTTGCAGAGGAGAAACACAGTCATTCTGAATCTCTGCCAAGCTTTCTACTTCTGAATATTCAGTATGTACATCTTCCTGACTCTAGCTCTTTCCTACATTCCTCTTTTAGAGATTTGATTATTTACAGCCCTTTGATTATCTGGAAACTTTGCACTCTGGGTATTGGTACACTGCTTACTTTTCACCAAAGCACCCTTCCAGGAATTCTCCAAACAAGTTTGTGGTTCATCATTCTCATTTTCCATTCATAAACCATTTGATTGTTGTTGCTGTCTAGGCTATATGGGAAGTGGGGGAGCATTGGTGGTATGTGGCTAAATTTAGTGAGGTTCACATGTTGAACTATTACGCCATGCTCAACCATACAAGGATTGCACCCATAGTCTAGCAGAAACTAAATTGAGCTGTACTTTACCTATCCAAATATTCTCCATCCTGGGGTAAGGAATCATTTGCCAAGGAATAATGCTAGGTAGGGGGCATTTGGGAAGATTAGAAATGGTGGTTATTCTGCTAACAAATGCTGCTTCGAGTAGTGGCAGGACAGGAAAGAAAATGTAGAGAGAAAGAAAGAAAGAATAAACATATAAAGACAAGAGGGCAGCTCTACTATTTCTGAGAGAATGAAAAATGTCACCTCCAGGATATCTCCTGTTTGTGGGAAAATGCAGTTAAAAATTGCTTTGTTCTCCCACAAACTATTTGTTGTTGTGTGTCTTCAAGTTTAGCGGTAAACATAAGGGTTTTCTCAACACATCTTCCGGGGTTTCTTGAGCCTACAAGTGTGATTTGCCCAAGTCCTCCAGTTGTTTTACATGAATGACCACCAACGTTTCAAATGCTAGTCTCCAGAATCAGAGTCCAACTCTCCAAATACTCCACAGACCCAGTTGTACACAGTTAGAGACACAACACAAATGTACAGTAATGGGTTAACTGGGTACACACATTTTGATTTGTTTTCATTTTGTAATAGTAATATGTACAGCATAAATCATGCAAGTGCTGAATGAAACTCTTCATTACTTATTCACATATGCAATTAAGGGCATGAAGGCAACCAGGAAAAAGAATTTAACAGACAAGTTGAATACCAAACATGAATTAGTATTCATTGAATTGAGATTTTTAAGAGGAAGGACAGAGCTACATCAGCTAATAGAATTAAAATATGGGTGCTTTAGACATAGGTTTATTTGATCAAAAATAGCATCAAATAAAAATTCAAATCATCAGAAGGATTTATAGCTCAGTATAAAGTTACATCAGCTGAACCTGAGTATGCCAAGAAGTGAAAATGACTTGAAAATGTTGTTCTCCCTTACCTAAAATATCTACTTTTAAAAAAAAAAATGTCCTGGCTTTTACTCCTACCAACAGTCATAATTTCCCATCCACAACCAGGTGCTTAAGCACAAATGTGCTTGTAGAACCTGAAATGAACTAGAAGTTAAATCTGACATCTAGACAGTCAGGGATTCCTGGGCGCAAGGTAAAACCAGGCAGTGCTCTAAAACATTTAATTTAGTGAACTCCCCAGATTTCAAAGTTAATTTCCTCAAATACTCTAAAGAGGTGATATGCTGTGATGGTGTACACACCACATTCGCACTACCAGTAGGATTCCTGGGACACGGAACATCCCACCCTCCTCATCAATCAATCAATCATATATAAACACTTAAAAGGAATAACAGATCGTGGCATGTGACATTAAAGTTAGCCAGGGGCATGATTGAGTATCTTTGTGATTCAAGGAGAGCACCTCAAGAAACTCAGACCGGCCTTGTTTCTGATTGTGTTTTGAGAGACCCTGTCAGCAGATGTAACCTGACCATCTTGTTCAAAGTTACTGCCTACATGTTTAACTATCCATCCCAGTTCTAGCATTAAAAACATCCACACAATATGAGCTTTGTGGAGGATATTGCATTCCTGAAATAGGTGAGGGTTTCAGATAGTCTAATCCAGACATTATTAGGTCGCCATTTTTTGATAATCTAGGTGAAAAATAGACATTTATACAGATTACATAACCAAAATACATGCTCTTAATGAGGAGGGCCTATATATATTGTGGGAAGGAACTATCCAAAGGTTTAATGTCCACATGCAGATTGACTAAAATGAATATGGTAAGGCTCCACCACTCATGACCTTATGTTCTGAAACCATGGAGGGAAAAGAGATTAGTTTCAGTGGCCCATGTCTCTTGCAAACAAATACTTGAATTGTTGCAGATAAACTGCAAATTCTGCATCCTGAAACTTATTTGTCCATCCCATTATATTCCAAGATAGCAGGTGTCTATTGTGTTATTTTGTATACCCTGGATTGTTGATATGTTTTATGATGTAATTCGATATGTTGTAAACCGTCCTGAGCCAGCTGGAAAGGATGGTATACAAATCAAAATAATAAATAAATAAATAAAAATAATTGTCACACTGGTGTCAATAGGTCTAAAATAATTACCGATATCCAGAAGTTCAGTATGAGCAGAGGTTTTTGGCGGTACTTATGTATTGAGGTATCTAATTTTCCTCCTAGGCTTCAGGGGGTGTATTGACTTTATAGTTGTGATGTCATCCTCATTCATCACAAGTAGCATGTTAACAGAGCCCCCAGCCCAATCCTACATAGCATGTGGTGGCTCAGCAGAGGGAACTAAGTTCATTAACTCAGCCTGGTCCATAGTAAACATCATGTTTTTGATGGGTCCAATCTCCAAGCAATGTCTTGTTGTTCGTTGCAGGTTGGCCTTTTGTTCCCAAAGGCTGCTTCTGTTAGGGGTACTAGGGGTTTGGGCTAGGCTGGGCTGCAATATGTTCTGCAACGAGTTTGTTTGGGATTTATCAAGCGATTACTGCAGTGTGAAGGAATTATCAAAGGTGATGATTAAATCTTAGAACACCCCTCAAATATGTTGGCTGGAAAATGGGC
>JARBWK010000851.1:0-23896 GCA_030556195.1 Anolis apletophallus
GGTCCATGACATAAAAGTGGATGAATTTTGCAGGGACCAGCGAATGCCTGTAGAGGTTTGCACAGCAACATAACCGACCCAAGTATGTGATGCAGTTCATCCTCCACGGAACCTGGAGTGAAAATGCTTTTCCACTCTGGGAAATATAGTTTTAGAAAAAGATCAAAATTTTAAATTGAGATAATCAATAGTATAGCGTATATTGGATAGTCATTGCTCACAGTCCCCCTAAGCACAATGAGCCATCAAGTTTCCATGGCTCCGAATTCCCCTTCTTTGTTTTGATGCTCCAATGCTGGTTTTTAGGCGCGATTGGATCTTTCTGATCGGCTTGGCCAGTGGAATTGTATGGAATGCCAAAAGTATGGACAATGTTCCATTGTTCTAGGAATTCTGCAAACAGTTGAGCAATAAGTAGGAGCATTATCAGTTTTTGGCGGGCAGAGTTTGCCCATGACTGCAAAACATCTTATCAAATGATTAATGGTATGTTTGACAGTCTCTCCTTTTTGAGGGTGGCCCAAATAAAACCTGGTATGTGTCTGAGTGACATGAATTTTATTCCATTTCCAAAGGGGAAAAAGAGTTCGTCCATCTGCCAGAGGTCGATTTGGACATTGTACCAGAGGATTAACCCCATAGGTTGGGACAGGGTGTGAGATGGAACATGTTGGGCACTGTTGTATAATGGCGAGCAGCGGAATGTGAAATTCTGGCTGAGTCTCACGTGCATTCTGATCATGCACCGTGACTTTCCCATGGGGACATGCAGGGGAAACAGAGCCGGAGACAACCGTCTGCGTTGATTACCTTCTGTCAGGTACCCTGGAAATGGCTGATGACTGCGAATATGACATACAGAAAACGGTGTGGCCAGCTGTTCAAGCAAAGTTTGAAGAGTTAGTAATAATGCCCATAGATTGTCATCCATCGTATGAGTAACATAGCTGAAAGGTAGCGATTAATTAAACCATGGCAATACATTGAATCACAATGAGATTAATTTCTGAGAAGGAAGCGTAAAAGCAAGAATAACAGCAGCTAGCTCTGCTCGTTGAGCAGAGATTTGGGGCAATAGAGGGTGGGCAAGCCATTTACCATCAGAATCTTGCCAATGCAACTCCTCAGTCTTTGACCCATCTGAAAAAACAGATAATGCATTTACAAAGACACTTTTGGCTGGAGAATGGAGAACTAGTGGGCCAAATTCGAGTGGCTTGAATGGGGGTCTTTGGAAATGACATGATAGTTCTCCACAAACCCTGTGGCGCTACTATCATGTGAGAGGATTCTGCAATAATTGCTTCCAGTACTGTAGAAGGAATGGCAAATAGATGGTCTGCAGGTCGACCAAGGGTTGGTGAGCTCGATGGCGACCTTTTCTAATAAGAAGAGCAAACATTTCCATGGGCGTTGATACTGAATTCAGTATTATTTAAATATATCCATTCAATGATTTTTTACTTGACGCGTTGCTGTCGCTGAAAAACCAGCCACACCCATAGGTTGTCGACCGTGCTCATAAAAGAAAGCCCCTTGTAGTGGAGAGGCCATCTTGGCGCGGTCAGTCAGTACTTAGCAAGAATAGGTTCCAGTTGCTGTATTGCTGCCAGTTGATATGGTAGTAAAGTTACAATTTCTCCTGGGTTCTTGTGACCTCTGAGGCCATCGAACAAAGGTTGTAAAAACTCAGTGGGTAATTTGATGTATGGGCGAGAAGCCAATTAAAATGACCTAATACTTCTTGAAGTTCAACGTAAGTCAGTTTAGGGTTGATTTTCCAGACGGGGACAACTGGGGCTGCCGAGCAGCAGAGAGACTATGTGACCCAAATATTTGAATGGTTCTTCTATTTGAACTTTCTCTGGGGCGATAGTAAAAGGCCACATTTTTTAAATCCCAATGTTAGGTCTTTCAGCCAATCAGGTGGCAAAAAACTGGGCTGGCGGCCAGTATGTCATCCATAAAATGGTAAACCAGTAACTTGGGGTATCTATTCTAAAGGCTGCAAGGCAAATAGTGAGCGAGTTCAGCATTCCCTGCGGGAGTACTGACCAACTTAGTACCGTTTGGTTGGTAGAGGCGATGATTATTTAATTCGAGACTGTAAATGCAAGTATTTTTATCATTTTCAACTAAAGGAATGAAAAAAACAATCTTTTAGGTCAATTGTGCAAGCTGGTAACCTTCTGGAACAGGTTGGGGTTAGAGGACCATTGCCCAAGGCCCCATAGGCTCAATGATTTTATTTGTGTCGTAAATCATGTAGAAATGCTTCATTTTCTGATTTTTTTCTTAATAACAAACACAGGGGTGTTATAGGGGCTAGTGGTAGGCTGAACGTGGCCCTGTTCTAGTGTTCTATTACTAATTCTGGAGAGCCTGTAACTTTTCCAGAGGCAGTGGCCATTGATCAATCCAGACAGGAGGTAAATTTTCCATGATAAAGGAATGGGGTGGGCCATACCTGTTTTGTAGTCAGGCAACGTGAGTAGCCCCCAATTGTTCCAAGATCTCGCCCACAAATTAAAATTAATGGGTAGCACACAAGGTTTGATGTGAGCTATTTCTCTTCCTTGGAATTTGGTTTAAACTGCAAGCCCTTGGTGCTCTGAGCTGCAGACGTTTGTCCTCCAGCCCCAGAGACTACCCACTGTTAGTTTCTGTGGGCCAGTGTCAGCCACCGGTCCTGAGATCGCACATTGCCCCTGTGTAGCAGACCTGTAAGTTGTGCGTTTCCACATTGAATATTGCCATGGGGCGAATGTTAGGACCAGGGAAAGGGTAGCATTACCTCAACCGCCAGACTGAATATCGATCGCGGGTGAGTCTGAAACCCTCCTGTGTGGATGCAAGTTGAAGACTGGTGGCAAAAATTGGCATAACAGGATTTAGCCCAGGAGTCCCCCTTTTTGACCCGAAATGGAAGGTGACTCCAAGGACGAACCTTTACAACACCTTGATAGTCTGCATGAATGGCCCTGGGATGATGTGAGATTCCCTTCTTTCTGAAGAACGAGTAGGACCAATGCCACATGCCGATCAGGCAATGGTCCAGATATTTGAGTTTGTAACATACTTCCCCAGGAAATTGAGCATAAGCCTCCTCTACAGCCACTAAATCAATTCCCACTTTTTTGGCAGTGGCTGGAGGGTGTGAAGAAATGGCCCCAGTTTTTCCGGGCCCTGGGCAGGGAGCCTCATTCAGTTTCTCTAGAGGATTGGATCGACATTGATTAACCCAATGATAACCTTTTCCATTTTTTGGAGCATTTTTATTAGGCTTAGATTGAACATTGCCCCCTTTTCTGAGTGGCCACCCCCCTGGAGCCTACATTCCCGTTTGAAATGTCCTGGTTTTTTGCAATTAAAAAGCAGGATCCAGTGGGTTTTCCCCTTGCTGAAGGGCCCCAACTAAAGGTTCATGCTATAATTTTGACTCCCCACATCTGCACAGGCCTGAATCATGTCTGCTAAACTATATTCAAGGCGATAAAACTTTTACAATCAGTGTTTGCATTTTCATAAACAAATCATCTTGGCCCTCGGAGTTATCAGTTTGTCTGGAAATTGCTTCTTTTAATCTATCTATGAATTGTGCATAGGGCTCTGTAGTTTGTTGCTTTACAGTGGAAAAGGATTTCTGAGGTTTCCCAACCTCTGGGACCTTACAAAGCTCTCTGTATACACAGCTGTTGCTTGAACAACCACAGGCTGTTGTGTGCCTGTATTTCTACAGTAGCAAATTGGCCAGCACCACAGATTTGGTCTGGTACCCCAGCCAACTGGATAGTGGTGGCTGCATTTCTAAATTCACTGTCCCAGGCCACATATTGGGCTAGTGTAGAATCATCTTGAAACAGATCTTTCCAATCCTGTGGTATCATGGTAAAACCTTGCGCCATTCCTTCCATCATTCCTTGTACAAAACTTGATTTTAATCCCTGTCTCTGCGATGGCTTTTCTTAATTCCCTCATCACAGAGTAGGTAATGTTCCCCAAGAGACATGAACCTCATTACCATTTTTGGACTTCTCTGGTATGTGACAGGAAAGAAAAATGGACTTGTGCAGGAATCATGCCACAGTTTGTGATCTTCATGTTCCCATGGGTTTAACCCAGAGGTTTTAAGCCTCTTGTAATCCCCCTCCTTACAGCTCCTAGTCTAATGGGCTGTTTGGCACTATATGGTGGTGTCAGAGGTTTGGAGTAAAAGGATAGGGACCTTACAGGTGGCCTCGGGCTGGAAACTGAGGGAGGCCAAAAGGGGGACGGTTGGAGGGGTCTCTCTAAGTTTTCCAACCGCCTGATTGATAATTTGCCAAATCATCAAATGATGAGTACTTGCCGGGGCTTACTGTGAAGGTGATCCCCAATTCTCCCCATGATTCTTTATCAATGTTCCTCTTTGTGGATACCATGGACATTTAAATTTCTCTGATAAATTCTTTCGTCCCCAATGATATTACTCTGTCCTTCCCCAAACGGCGACGAGATCATGCAATTCTTCTGCATGATGTCTCTGTTCGCTGGAAAGTTTTCCCCCCATCTCACCTGAATTTGTTTTTTTAAAAAAAAATATTTTTATTGTTTTATCATTATCAACACAATATTATACAATGTCTATTTACAGCAGATTCATGTTATTCATTTCTAGGTACAATACTTCAATCTTTAGCGTCTGCCATTATGTTTTCTTATACATTTTGTCTCCCTCACCGCTGTGCTCCCCTCCCCCCCTCCCCAAGCCATTGCTTTTTACATATCATTCGTCAAAATTTCATTTCTTCTTGTGGAGTAACCTTCCTTCTTCCTTTTCTAATCCTTTTTCAATAAATTTTCTCCATACCTCATAAAAATCACTTTGTTTCCATATACCTCTTTTACTTTTAATATACATATTAACTTGTCATTTTATTGCCAGTTTCCACACTTCCTTGTACCATTCCTCTATTTGTATATTTATTTCTTTTTCCAATTCCTTGCTATAAGCAGTCTTGCTATTGTTAATAGGTTTGTTATCGCATCTTTATCCTTTTTTTCCAATTGTATACTATTATATAATGATAATAAAAAGCTATACTAGGACTTCTTTCTATTTTAATATTCATTATATCTTCTATTTCTTTAAATACTTTCGCCCAAAATTTGCTTACATATTTACATTGCCACCACATATGTATGTATGTTCCTGTTTCTTGGCATCCTCTCAACAGTTTTTCAGTAGTTTTATTTATATTTGCCATTCTTACTGGTGTGGGTACCATTTTCCATATTAGTTTATAATAATTTTCTTTAATCCTTATTGATAAATTTTTAAGATGTCTTTGTCTCCACAATTGTTGCCACTCTGTTTCCTTTATTTTATCCTAAGTCTTCTTCCCAGACCTCCTTAAGGGTGTTATTTTTTGTTTTCCTTCCTTTATTTCAATTATTATCTTATATATTTTACTAGTTATTCCTTTCAAGTTTTAGGTGCTCTTCTACATCCCCCGTTTTGTATTATTTGTTCAAATTGGTTAACCTTACTTCCTTTTTTTATTGTTTTTAGCCAATTTTTAAACCATTGTTCTAATTGTATACAATGGAACCATGTCAATTTTATTTCTCTAAATTCTTCCATAATCATTTCCTTCTTCGTTTCCTACTTTTATCCAATCCCCATTTTATCTAAAATCTTTTTATCCATTATTTGTTTTAAATTTTTGTGCATTCTTTTCCATCACAATTGGGGTATTACTGATCCATCCGTTATTAACATTCTCCTGTATTTTCCACACTTCTAATATATTACTCAACATTGGATTTCTAATTTCCTAATTTCTTTCCTCGTGAATTGTTTAAAAAAATATATTCCATATTTCTTCTTCCACTTTTCCTGAGTAATTTCTTGTATTCCCCCATCTTTTTAATCATCCCTTCTATAACCAGTCTCAATCTACTCGCTTCATAATATTTTTTTAATGTTAGGAGTGCTAAACCTCCTTCTTTTGCGATTTGTACCATAACTGTTTGTTTAGTCTATTTCTTTTACTACCATTGCAATGTTTATTTATCATTGTTGCCATCTGTTTAGTTCTTCCTCTGTAATTTGAAGTGGCAGCATTCTAAATATATGAGTTTATCTTTGGGAGTATTTTCATTTTTACTAATGCTGTCTTTCCAAACCAAGATAGATGTATACTGTCGTACTCTGTTAATTTTTTTTTTTGAACCTCTTTTCTCAATGCTACTACATTTACCTCTTCCATTTCTTTTAAATCTTTTGTTATTATTACTCAAGGTATTTTAATTTGTTCTTTAGTCTAATTCCCATTTTCTTTGTTCTGTAAAATCTTTTCTTCTTTCTTTGTATAATTAAATAGCATCATTTCTGACTTATTCCAATTAACTTGTAGACCCGTTGATTCCCCAAATTTCTCTAGATGTTCCTTTACTTTATCCATTTTACCTACTATATTTCAATAAATAACAATGTCATCTGCAAATAGGCTCACCCTTCTGCTTTTCCTTTATTCCTACCCCTTCTAAGTTTTTATCATTCCTAATGGCATTTGCAAATAGTTCTATCACCATCGCAAACAAATTGGAGATGGCGGGCATCCTTGTCTTGTTCCCCTTGTCACTTTTATTTCTTTGTCACCCCCATCATTTATATTTACAACTGCTGAATTTCTTGAGTAATATTGTTCTAAGTAAACCTTTTATTCTACTTCCCATTCCAAATTTGTTCATAATCTCGCTTAAAGCCCACGCCATTCCACACAATCAAAAAGCTTTAAATATATCTAATGATAATATCCCTACTTTTAAATTCTTCTCTTGAACCACACAAATTTTATTTAGTACTTTCCCTATCAAGTTTTGACATTTGTCTCCTTTTTACAAACCCACATTGGTCTTTTTTTATATGCTTATACATACATTTGTTCATTCTTGGCTATTATAGCAGATAAAATCTTCGCATCTTGGTTAACTAGTGATATGGGCCTATATGACCCTGGGTCTGTTAAATCTCTATCGGGTTTTGGTATTAATATTATTAATGACTTCCTCCATGATTCTGGGATATTTTCTCCTTTCATTATTCCATTGTACAGTTCTAATAGTTTTGGAATCAATACATCTCTGAAGCTTTTATAATATTCTGTTCCCAAACCGTCCAGACCTGGAGCCTTCCCAACTTTTAAATTCTTAATAACTTCCTCTATTTCATCCTCTTAATAGGTTGTTCCAACATTTCTTTGTCATTCTCCTCCAACCTACTCTCCCAATTTTCCTCACGTATTTCTATTTTTTTCTATGAGCTGGCTTTTGTTTGGTATAATTCCTTGTAAAACTCTTCAAAAACCTTCAATTTTCTTTCATAGATCTACATATTTTACCCGTTTTGTCTTTTATCGTTGCTTATTATACCTTCCATTTTCTTTTTTTTTTTGTGGATTTGGCTAGCATCTTTGAGTTCTTATTACTAAATTCAAAAAATTCTCTCCTTAAATATATTAAATTTTCTTGTACTTCATCTATTTCCATTTTCCAATTCCTCTTTTAGCTCTCAGCCTTACATAAATTTGTGTCTCTCTCTTTATTATATACTTTTTTTTCCAACTCATCTATTTCTTTTTCTAAATTCTTTTCCTTTCTTCTTGCTTTTTTTGAGATTAATTGTCTCTTTTATACATAACCCTCTCGCCACGCTTTCATTTGTGTCCCATAATACTCCTTTTGATACTTCCCTTCCATTAAGTCCCAAGTTTCTTGCCATTCGGACTTCACTCTATCGACAATCTCTCTATGGTTCAAAATTCTTGTATTCAGTCTCCACCTCCTCATTTTATCATAATCACATTTCAAAGCAATCTCAATTGACACCCAGAGCATGATCTGAAATCTTAATGCTTCAATATCAGCATTTAACAATTTACTTAACATGTTTTTAGAAACAAAAATATAATCTATTCTCGTATAAACTTTATGTACAGCCGAGTAGTATGTATATTTTTTCCTCCCTTTACCATTCTCCACATCCTTTAAATGCCACTTATTCATCACTCTACTTAAAATCCGTTGTTTCACTATTTCTAATTTTGTCATTTGTGTAGTTTTATCTTTTTTTATCCATATAACAGTGCAATCCCCTCCAAATATTACATATTGTTGGTGATAATTCTCTATCTGACCTAGTACTTTCATAAAATTCTTGCTGTTTTACATTTGGTGCATATACATTTACTAATACATATTTATCCTCCCTATTTCCCATACATTATTATATATCTACCTTCATCATCTTTTCACCTTATTTATTACAAAATTACATTTCTTAGCAATTATTATGGCTACACCTCTTGATTTTGATGACCCAAAGGTTTTTCATAACTTCTTATCCAACTCGATTTTAGTTCGTTCGAACGGTTTATTCTGGTGAGTTTCCTGTAGGAAGATAACGTCCGCTGCGTCTTTCTTCAGTGAGTTTCAATCCTCCTTCTTTTAATTTACTGTCCTAAACCTCTGGTGTTCAATGTTGAAATTCGTAGTTTATTGGACATCGTTATGGTTCCCATTAAAAGACTTTGGCTTGAACCCTTGTGAACCCTTGTCCTGAAATCCCCTCCCCTCCTCCCCCTTCCCCCCATTACCCTGCTCCTCGTTCCCCCTTCTTCACTTCCATCCTTTGGGACATCTTGTCCCAACCATATTGACCTTCCCAAGTGGGGAGTGAAATCATCCTATATTTAGAGTCTCCTCCCAGTGCTCATATTTTAGAACAAAGAAATTACATTTTGGTTGCAGTGATTCTAAATTTCTTCTTACATCTCAATTCCTCCGACAAGCGCCGATTAATTCTTCAATTCTCCTTTTTCCTCTGGTATATTTCTCTGACTCCTTCCTCCTCTTCTTCCTTCTGTCTCTGTCTCTGTCTTGTTTTGTTGTTATGCCAAGCTCCTTCAATAATTGAAGTCCTTGCTCCAAAAGTCGACTCTGTACCTTTTGCCTCTCCATTGAAATTTGAGAAAAGATTGGGTATCCCCAGGTATACAATATTCCGGCCTTCATTAGCTGAATCGTAGTGGCTTCGTGAATATCTCAGTTTTTTGGTTTGAGCAGTAGTCATTAAATATTTCCAACTTTGTTTCTCCCATCTTCAATTTCTCTGGGTTCTTCCTCAGTATTTTCATCAACTCTTCTTTTTGCAAAATTATGAACCCGAGGTATTACATTCCTTAGTGTTATTTTATTCCTTCCAGCCAGAAAGACGATGTACTCGTTCTAAGTCCATTTCTGTCAGTTTAACATTGGAGTAACTTTTGCAACCACTTCAATATTTCAGTTTTCAAATCTTCTCTCTTTTTCCCTTCCGGATAGTTTTTAATTACAACATTATTCCTTCTCTGGTTGTCTTGCATGTACACAAACTTTTTTTCCATATCTGAAAGTTTATTGTCATTTTGCTGAATTTGTTGTTTGAGTGTTTTCTGTTCTTTTTATTCTTTTTAACAGCTGATTATTATCCATTTCTTTCTTCCCGCTACTTCCTTCTCCTGTAGGTAGGGACGGGAGCGATGTGGAAGTTGAAGTTGGTGAAAAGGTGGAAGGGGGCGTACGTTGTAACTGTCTGCTCTTAGTTGCTGGAGGGCTTCTTCTCATTTTGTGTAAATTGTCTGAATTGTCTGGGGTCACCTTTTGCAGCCTTGCAACTATTTTATCTGAAGGTTTTGTTCGCACCCAGAGAGGCTTCCTATTTAGAGAGCTTTTCTTTTGTTTTGGCTCCTTCCTTCTCATTCAGACAACAGTCAACTCTGCCATCCAGTTAGTTAATTATATAGTTTATAGAGCCTAGGTAAATAGTTTTATTTCACTCTGCATGGCCAAAAAGAAAGTCTTAATTTTGCATCATGCTTTGCCTGTAATTCTTGCGAACAGACTCTTTGGCTTATAATTGTTGCAAAACAAAACAGGGGAGACCTTGAGCCACTTTCAATTTGCTCTCAGTTTGCAGTTTGCAGCCTCACCCCCTCTGCTTATCTTCTGTTCTCTTCTAAATGGCACTTTCGATTTCAATTCACTGATCGGTCTTCATTAATTATAAGCTTTTATTTACCTTTTGAAGGCTCGTTATTTCATATTAAGTCCTCCACCGGTTTCCCCCTTCTTTCCGATCCAAGAAGAATATATCCAGTTCTCTTTATCGGTTCATTTTAATTGCTTTTCACTGCTTTTTTGTAGATTTGTTCTCGAGCCGGAATGGAGACGTCTTACCCGGCCATGGCAGGGCCTCCCCAGAAGATCTTAAGGTCCTAGATCAGTGTTTCTCAACCTGGGGGTCGGGACCTGGGGGGGGGGGTCACGAGGGGATTTAAGAGGGGTCGCCAAAGACCATCAGAAAACACATAGGAACCCTTTTGGTAGATAAGGCTGAAGATCTCTCTGCCTGTCCTTCTCTTCCTTTTTGGTGTTGGTGAACTACAACTCCCAGAATTCAAAACACCCCCCCCCCACAACCCCACCAGTATTCAACATTGGCCGTGTCAGTAGTGTGTCCTCAGAGTTAAATACTATTATTCCTTATTAAAAACGCAAGGCCCAAGATGAGCAGAGTGACCAGGGAGACCCCGGAGTGCTGCTCCCACCTCGCCAGGTGGAGTCTCTCCTCTGAACTGACCCTTGGCAGGAACCTTCCCAGACTGGCCGTTAGCCCCGCCCCTTTCCTGCTGCCGCCTGGAGAGCTGCGTCGCTATGGCAACGCCTGGGCCTCAGGCCTAGTCCCTTCCAGTCAGCCAAGGCTTCTCTCTCTCCCAACCTCCATCCACAGGCCTCAGACCCACGTGATGACCACTAGGCGTTTCGTGACAGCCCCCAATCCACTGCGAGTCCAGGCCCTCCCTGTTTCCTCCAGGTGTTTTGGGCCTCAGCAGCCCCTCTTCAGCCCACTTCCTTCCTGCCTCTCTGGGAACCAAACACACTTGGCCCAGATGACCTTTCCTCCCTGGTACGAACTGTGGGAGGAAGGTGGCGGTGTGGAGGAACGGTCTCTACTCCTCTTGCCCTGGACCGACCTTCATCTGGCCAGGCTCAGGCTGAGGGCGCCCTCTCACCTCCACAGGGCTGGAGGGCCTCTTGACATGGTCTGCCCCAGGAGGCTGATGGGCCCAGAGTGTCAGGATTCGAAATAGTGGGCTGAGTGGAGAAAGAGAGATGTGTCAGCAGCCGATTGGCTGAGTGTGCCAGGGTTCTGATTGGCTGCTGCCTCTGGCCAACTGTTCCAACTGCTATTCTGCCCTTGGGGAAGAAACATGGCTGGCTGCCCACGGCCTTGAAGCCACTTCCTTTGGAGGCTGGAGGCACATTTTAAGGACTGATTCAAAAGGGCTCTTTCATGCCTCTCTTCCCTGCCTGGATTCAAAGAGACCGAAGCATACATTGTGACCCTGTATACTTCGGTCTCTTTACTGTTATGTGTTTCACAAGCCTGAGTGACATTTTATTATACAGCAGGGTATAGATTGGTTTAAATACTGAGGTAGAGCTCCTACTTTCTCTGCTTATACACATTCACCAAGCCTCACACAGAGGGCTTCCTGGCGGCTCTTGGGGAATTTCCCGCCACCTTGGCCGATGCTCCTGTTGATGCTCCGCCCTCTCGCTGGAATGGAGGGACGGACAGGGCAAGAGGCACCATCGCTCCGGGGCATCCTGTCCCTCATCTCAGGGCTAACCCAGCTCTTTGGTTCACTGATGAGCTGGCAGCGATGGAGCATGAGAAGAGGAGACGAGAGGGCGTGTGGTGCACATCTCACAAGGAATCAGACCGAACATGGATATGTGCGTATTTAAGGTCGTATTCTGCGGCAGTGGAGGCCACAAAAATCTTCCATTGCGACTGACGTTGCGTCCGTGAGGAACCGTCCGGCTGAGCCGTTTCGAAGGTTGTTAAATCCCGTTTCGGCCACTTGCTGTGAAGCATTTGCTCGGTTCTTTGCGGATCAAACAGCTCTGATCCATTCCGACTTGCACACCACGATTACTGCAGTCGCTGAAGATGGAGCCAGTGCGTCTGCTTGTCTGGTTTTAATGGGTTCGTTTCAATTCGTGCAACCCGAGGACGTGGACAAGACCCTTGGAGAGGCGAGGGCGACCACGTGCCTCCGGGACCCCTGCCCATCCTGGCTGATAGAGCAGGCCAGAGGAGGTTGGGCAGAGTGGGTCCAAGTGGTGGTGAATGCCTCCCTTCAAGAAGGCCACATTCCAGCCAGCTCAAAAGAAGCTGTGATGAAACCGCTGTCGAAAAACTATTACTGGACGCCACTCAGATGGACAACTTGCGGCCATAGAATCATAGAGTTGGAAGAGACTTCGTGGGCCACCCAGTCCAACCCCATTCTGCCAAGAAGCAGGAAAATTACATTCAAAGCACCCCCATGCAGCCTCTGTTTAAAAGCTTCCAAAGAAGGAACCTCCACCACACTTCGGGGCAGTGAGTTCCACTGTTGAACGGCTCTCATGGTCAGGAAGTTCTTCCTAATGTTCAGATGGAATCTTATTTATTTATTTACTTTATTTATATTCCCTTTCTTGTAGTTTGGCCAGTTTCCAATTTCCTCTTTTTAGGCAAAGTCTTGGAAGGTGTGGTTGCCTCACAACTCCAGGTGTTCTTGGATGACACTGATTATCTGGATCCGTCGCAGTCTGGCTTCAGACCGGGTCCTGGAACCTAGGCAGCCTTGGTCTCCTTCGTGGACGATCTCTGCAGAGAGCTTGACGGGGAAAGTGTGGCCCCCGTGTTGGTTCTCCTGGACCTTTCAGGAGCCTTTTTAAAAAATGATTTTTATTTAGAATAAAAAGTTGCAGAAAAGGTAGGTAGAGAAGTTTGGAGAGGTAGCGGGATTAAAAATCAATAAAGAGAAAACACAGATATTGACTAAAAATATATGTAAAGGGAGAAAAGAAGAACTACAGGAAGGCGCAGGCATCAAAATCGCCACAAAACTAAAATACCTAGGGGTGATATTTACAGCTAGCAATGCAGAATTACTAAAAAAACCCAACTATGACAAGAAATGGTTAGAAATCAAAAAAATGAAAGAAATGGACATTTTATGCATCTGTGGTGGAAGTGTAACATGGTCAAAAAAGTACCGGTACTAAATGTGATCCTGGACTCATCGCTGAGCCTGGAACCCCAGGTTTCGGCGATGACCAGGGGAGCCTTTGCACAGTTAAAACTTGTGCGCCAGCTGCACCCGTACCTTCCACGCTCTGGTTACATCCCGTATAGATTACTGCAACGCTC
Organism: Anolis apletophallus; assembly: GCA_030556195.1. Classification (NCBI taxonomy): domain Eukaryota; kingdom Metazoa; phylum Chordata; class Lepidosauria; order Squamata; family Anolidae; genus Anolis; species Anolis apletophallus. The sequence continues at coordinate 13,292 of JARBWK010000851.1, forward strand.
TCTACGTGGGGTTGCCTTTGAAGACTGTTCGGAAGCTGCAACTAGTCCAACGGACAGCAGCCAGGTTGATAACAGGAGCGGCACTCAGAGAGCGTACAACTCCCCTGTTGTGCCAGCTCCACTGGCTGCCAGTTTGCTACCGGGCACAATTCAAAGTGCTGGCTTTAGCCTTTAAAGCCCTAAACGGTTTGGGTCCAACTTACCTGTCCGAACGCATCTCTCCCTATGAACCAGTGCTGTCCAACTTCTACTGGACCTAGGGCCGGACTTCCAGTCACTGAAGACCTGGGGGGCCGCTCTGCCCCGCCCCCGGCCCCGCCCCAGCCCGCCCCCCAAGCCCCGCCCGGTCCCTCCTCCTAAAGTGTCACGCCAGTCTCAGAAGCGGCGATTTTGCTTTGAGGCTGGCGTGACTCTTTAGGAGGGAAGGCAAAGCCAAGGGAGCCCTCCATGGCTTCTCCTTCCCTCCTAGTGTCAGCCCCCTCCCCTGTTCTGCCTCTTCCACGGCGCCCTGATCAGGGCGCTGGTGGGAGAGACAGAACGGAGAAGGCCCGTGCCTGACGAGGAGGAAAGCAAGCCCATGCCTTCCTCCTCTTTAGGCACGCCCCCTCCCTTGTTCTGCCTCGTCCACCGGCACCCTGATCAGGGCGCCGGTGGGAGAGACAGAGAAGCCCCGATGCCTGAAAAGGAGGAAAGCAAGCCCTTGCCTTCCTCCTCTTTAGGCACGCCCCTTGTTCTGCCTCTTCCACGGCACCTGATCAGGGCGCGGTGGGAGAGACAGAACGGGAGAAGCCGTGCCTGAAGAGGAGGAAAGCAAGCCCTTGCCTTCCTCCTCTTTAGGCACGCCCTCCCTTGTTCTGCCTCGCCCACCGGCACCTGATCAGGGCGCCGGTGGGAGAGACAGAACGAGAAGCCCCGTGCCTGAAGAGGAGGAAAGCAAGCCCTTGCCTTCCTCCTCTTTAGGCACGCTCCCTTGTTCTGCCTCTTCCACCGGCACCCTGATCAGGCGCCGGTGGGAGAGACAGAACGGAGAAGCCCCGTGCCTGAAGAGGAGGAAAGCAAGCCCTTGCCTTCCTCCTCTTTAGGCACGCCTCCCTTGTTCTGCCTCTTCCACCGGCACCCTGATCAGGGCGCGGTGGGAGAGACAGAACGGAGCTTCCCGTGCCTGAAGAGGAGGAAAGCAAGCCCTTGCCTTCCTCCTCTTTAGGCACGCCGCTCTCCCTTTGTTCTGCCTCTTCCACGGCACCCTGATCAGGGGCACCGGTGGGAGAGACAGAAGCAGGCTCCCGTGCCTGAAGAGGAGGAAAGCAAGCCCTTGCCTTCCTCCTCTTTAGGCACGCCCCCTTGTTCTGCCTCTTCCACCGGCACCCTGATCAGGGCGCCGGTGGGAGAGACAGAACGGAGAAGCCCGTGCCTGAAGAGGAAAGCAAGCCCTTGCCTTCCTCCCTCTTTAGGCACGCCCCTCCCTTGTTCTGCCTCTTCCACCGGCACCTGATCAGGGCACCGGTGGGAGAGACAGAACGGAGAAGCCCGATGCCTGAAGAGGAGGAAAGCAAGCCCTTGCCTTCCTCCTCTTTAGGCACGCCTCCCTTGTTCTGCCTCTTCCACCGGCACCTGATCAGGGCGCGGTGGGAGAGACAGAACGGAGAAGCTCCCGTGCCTGAAGAGGAGGAAAGCAAGCCCTTGCCTTCCTCCTCTTTAGGCACGCCTCCCTTGTTCTGCCTCTTCCACCGGCACCTGATCAGGGCACCGGTGGGAGAGACAGAACGGAGGCGTGGGAGAGACCTGTGTGCCTGAAGAGGAGGAAAGCAAGCCCTTGCCTTCCTCCTCTTTAGGCACGCCCTCCCTTGTTCTGCCTCTTCCACCCGGCACCCTGATCAGGGCGCCGGTGGAGAGACAGAACGGGAGAGCCCCGTGCCTGAAGAGGAGGGAAAGCAAGCCCTTGCCTTCCTCCTCTTTAGCAGCGCCGCCCGGTGGGAGAGACAGAACGGAGAAGCCCCGTGCCTGAAGAGGAGGAAAGCAAGCCCTTGCCTTCCTCCTCTTTAGGCACGCCCCCTCCCTTGTTCTGCCTCTTCCACCGGCACCCTGATCAGGGCGCCGGTGGGAGAGACAGAACGGAGAAGCTTCCCGTGCCTGAAGAGGAGAAAGCAAGCCCTTGCCTTCCTCCTCTTTAGGCACGCCCTCCCTTGTTCTGCCTCTTCCACCGGCACCCTGATCAGGGCACCGGTGGGAGAGACAGAATGAGAGCCCGTGCCTGAAGAGGAGGAAAGCAAGCCCTTGCCTTCCTCCTCTTTAGGCACGCCCTCCTTGTTCTGCCTCTTCCACCGGCACCCTGATCAGGGCACCGGTGGGAGACAGAACAGAGAAGCCCGTGCCTGAAGAGGAGGAAAGCAAGCCCTTGCCTTCCTCCTCTTTAGGCACGCCCCCTTGTTCTGCCTCTTCCACCGGCACCCTGATCAGGGCACCGGTGGGAGAGACAGAACAGAGAAGCCCGTGCCTGAAGAGGAGGAAAGCAAGCCCTTGCCTTCCTCCTCTTTAGGCACGCCCCCCCCTTGTTCTGCCTCTTCCACCGGCACCCTGATCAGGGCACCGGTGGGAGAGACAGAACGGAGAAGCTTCGATGCCTGAAGAGGAGGAAAGCAAGCCCTTGCCTTCCTCCTCTTTAGGCACGCCCCCCTTGTTCTGCCTCTTCCACCGGCACCCTGATCAGGGCACCGGTGGGAGAGACAGAACGGAGAAGCCCGTGCCTGAAAGGAGGAAAGCACGCCCTTGCCTGCCTCCTCTTTAGGCACGCCCCCTCCCTTGTTCTGCCTCTTCCACCGGCACCCTGATCAGGGCACCGGTGGGAGAGACAGAACGGAGAAGCCCCGTGCCTGAAGAGGAGGAAAGCAAGCCCTTGCCTTCCTCCTCTTTAGGCACGCCCCTCCCACTGTTCTGCCTCTTCCACGGCACCTGATCAGGGCGCCGGTGGGAGAGACAGAACAGAAGCCCGTGCCTGAAGAGGAGGGAAAGCAAGCCCTTGCCTTCCTCCTCTTTAGGCACGCCTCCCTTGTTCTGCCTCTTCCACCGGCACCCTGATCAGGGCACCGGTGGGAGAGACAGACGGAGGCTTTCCGTGCCTGAAGAGGAGGAAAGCAAGCCCTTGCCTTCCTCCTCTTTAGGCACCTCCCTTGTTCTGCCTCTTCCACGGCACCCTGATCAGGGCGCGGTGGGAGAGACAGAACGGAGAAGCTTCCCGTGCCTGAAGAGGAGGAAAGCAAGCCCTTGCCTTCCTCCTCTTATGTTTAAGATCATCTGGAGAGGCCCTGCTCTCGGTCCCGCCTTCTTTGCAGGTGCGACTGGCGGGGACGAGAGACAGGGCCTTTTCAGTGGTGGCTCCTCGGCTTTGGAACGCACTCCCTAGAGACATCAGATCGGCCCCCTCCCTCCTGACATTTCTCAAGAAAGTCAAGACCTGGCTGTTTGAGCAGGCATTTGCTGATTAAATATAAGGCTTAATTAGATATATGGAATGACGACGTGATGGAAAGTAATTTCAACATGATGCTGAGAATGCAATTATATGTTTTTAATTGTTAATTTGTTATATTTTTTGTTGTTTGCTTGCATGTGTTGTATTGAGGGCAGAGACTGCCTTGTGTAAACCATCCCAAGTCGCCTAATGTGACAAATAAATAAATAAATATTTTTTTAAAAAAATAGAGAAGATTCTCCACCTAAAATCTGAATTTAGACCTGAGTATTTTTTATTGGAAATCACAGACTTTGAAAGGGATAAAAACACAAATAAGATCTTTATTTATATGGCAACAGCAGCGAGGATTAAGTGAGCCCAATGATGGAAGACACAAGGAAGACCAACCACGGAACAAGGGGTCTTAAAAGTAATGGATATCATGAACATGGACTTATTGACACAAAAATCAGACCAGAATAATTTCCAAACACACAAAACAGATTGGGGGAAATTGGGGGAATTTTAAAAAAATGAAAATTTAAAAATATATGTTAAAATGACATTAAAGAAGGGCAGAAATCGGAAACAAAGAGAAACTGATGCTATGAGAACAAAATATAAAGTCAATATAAGAAGATACACCAGACAGAAGAGACCTGGAAGGACAGCCTTAAACATTTCTCTTTTTGTGTCCTGTTTTTATTGCTGTGCCCTTTTCCACCTCTATTTTTTTGCCTTTTTCTCTTCCATTTTTCACACTTTTCTTAACCACATTGTTCACCCACTTTCTATGTAAAAAAACAAAACAAAAAAACACCCGACCTTTCAGGAGCCTTAAACATTGTCGACCACTATATCCTTCTGGGGTGCCTGGCGGGAAGGGGTCTTGGGGGCTCTGTCCTGCCGTGGCTCTGCTCCTTTTTAGAGGATCGATCTCAGAAGGTGTTGTTGTCGGACGCTTGCTTGGCCTCGCAGCCATTGTCCTGTGGGTCCCGCAGGGATCAGTACTGTCTCTCATGTTGTTAAACATCTACATGAAGCCGTTCATACCTTCTCCCAGTCAGGGACACCAGGGTTACAGGAGACAAAATAGATATGTCTGTGTGGAGAGTAGAGAGGGTGCATGCATGGCAAGAGAAAGGGGGAGGCGTGTGTTGCCCACAGAGGCTGCGCAGCAACATCCCTTTCTCCTCCTCTCACTGTGCAAGCCAACCTCTCTGCTCTCTACAAAGCAACCCAGTTGGATTGCTGTGTGAAGAGCAGAGAGCGTGTGCATGGCAAGTGCCCCCCAAAGAGGTTGTGCACACGCCTCCCTTTGTCTTCCTCGCACCGTGCATGCACCCTCTCAGTTCTCTGCACAGCAACCCTGCTGGAGGGTGCATGCACGGCGATAGGAGGGGGAAGGAGGTGTGCTCCTCCCTCTCTGTTATTGCCGTGTGCATGCACACCTCTCTTTCTCCTTCTTTTGCCACACGCACTGTAACTCTTCCAAGGCAGCTTTTATACTACGTGGGGATGACATGAGAAATACATATTAAAGGAGCAGCAGAGTTAGTAAGTGTCTGGAAAGGCACCCAGCGTGCGGCAAGAGGTGAAGGTCCTGGCGTAAAGACAGGGAATTAAAGAAGGGCTTTTTTCAGCCCCACGCCTTCCCGCCAGGACCCTCACCTGAGCATAAGCCGACGGGAGCATTTTTACCATTAAAAAAGGACTGAAACACTTGGCTTATACTTGAGTATATACAATATGATTTTTTTTAAAGGTGGCATGACAATCGTATTTAACCCTCTGAAGGATTGTCACAAAGAGCCGGCTTTCTGCTGCTCCAAGAACAGGACCCCACCTGAGGGATCTAAACGACAAGAAGGGGGACTCTACCAAATCTTAGGCAGAACTTCTCAAAGGGTTCTGTTTGAAATCAGGTATTTACTGCAACGGCAGGACCCTAATGGCTGTGAGGAATATCCCACTTTGTGTCCCTCGACTGTAGAGGATTCTGTGCCCTTTATTTTCTTCTAAAAATTGAACACATGCTGCCAACAAATATAAAACCCTTCCACAAGCTACCTCCTTAGATGTGTAGTTTGTATGAGAGGCATTCAGAGACTTTATTTGGTATGAACAAAGAAAGAGGTTTATTTATTCTGAAGAGGCACAAAAGCTTAATGGTTTCGGTAATACTTGTACAAAGCGTTATGGTTTCAGAAGTAGTTCAGTGCTTGAGTTACAGGTTCCAGTCAAAACCTGAGAAACTTTTAGTATTCTATTAAACAGTTCCTTCAATACAAACAGCCCAAACTCCAGGGTCTGTTCAAACCAATAGTTCCTCCTTGAAGTAACTATTATATAACACAACCAAAACAAACATGAACAAAACAAAACAAAAATTGAACAAGAGTTCAAAACCACAAAGAAAGTTGTCTCAGTCCAAATTCAAGCCAAACCCAACTTAAAGCCAAGGGAACCACACGTCTTCACCGGGAAACGTGGAAAGTTTAGTCTCCTGCACCAGAATGTCCAGAACCTGCCATTTTCCTGTTGCAACACATTTTATTAGTTTTGTCCCAGGACTTTGGATGATTTCTCTCCTGTATGTTCCCTCTGATGGTTCAAAAGTATGTTTCCTAAGGGATAAAAACATTACCCATGTGCCTCGCATTTGTTTCTTTTTTAACCTGTGTGAATTTTTTGGTGTTTCCTAAGGGATGAACTGCGAGTAAAACATTTCCCACAATCCTGGCATTTGTGTGGCTTCTCTCCTGTGTGGAGTCTTTTGTGGCTCACCAAATGTGAACTCACAGCAAAACATTTCCCACACTCCTGGCATTGGTATGGCTTCTCTCCTGTGTGGAGTCTTTTGTGCTTCACCAAGTCTGAACTGTGAGCAAAACATTTCCCACACTCCTGGCATTGGTATGGCTTCTCTCCTGTGTGGAGTCTTTTGTGGCTCACCAAGGCTGAACTCACAGCAAAACATTTCCCACACTCCTGGCATTGGTATGGCTTCTCTCCTGTGTGGAGTCTATTGTGCTTCACCATATCTGAACTGCGAGCAAAACGTTTCTCACACTCCTGGCATTGGTATGGCTTCTCTCCTGTGTGGAGTCTTTTGTGCCTCACCAAGGCTGAACTGCGAGCAAAACATTTCCCACACTCCTGGCATTGGTATGGCTTCTCTCCTGTGTGGAGTCTTTTGTGCTTCACCATATCTGAACTGCGAGCAAAACATTTCCCACACTCCTGGCATCGGTGTGGCTTCTCTCCTGTGTGGAGTCTTTTGTGCCTCTCCAAGGCTGAACTGCGAGCAAAACGTTTCCCACACTCCTGGCATTGGTATGGCTTCTGATATTTTGCTGACACTTTCCATTTACAATGGCGTTTCCCAACACGGAGTGTCTTGTGAAGTTTGAGTCCCATATTTTGGGTAAAACACTGCCCGCATACATCGCATTTGTAGGGCCTTTCTCTGGCAGAGCCTCCGCCTTCTCTGTGGGTTTCCTGGCGTCTAGGGAGGCCCCCATCGTGTCCCAAATGCTTCCTGTGTTTGGTGTTCCAGTTATCTGCTGTGAAGAAGGACAGAAACAGTGTGAGTGACAAGGACTCTGGGGAATTGGTATAAGAAGGAGATTGAAATGATCCTTAAAACAACATAGAAATGGAAGAAAATCTAAATATATATTTTTCTTAGGTCCGTGCAATGTCGTATATAGACAACGAAACTAAACATCCCAAAACCACCAAACTCGGCAGCCTTGCTAACCATACAGCGAGGTACAGACAGTGCCAAAAAACCGGCCATACGTACCTCGCAACACCCCAAAACACCGACCCCCTTAAACTGACAACGAAACTCCCTCCCCGGCCGCTCCGCTACCAGCGCAAACAAATGAACGTTCACAAATGGCAGACAAAGCACAGCGGCCCGATCCCACAGACTTCACCACAGAACCGCATGCCCCACTCAAACCCTGCCAGCAACACACCTCCCTACCCACGATCACTAACCAGCACAAACACACGACCCCAACAAACAAACAAACAACGCACTATACCCCCCTTCCCATGCACATGGCTAGCACAACGCGGCAACCCCATCCCACAAACTTCGCCACATAAGCCCACGCCGCAATCAAAATCTGCCCGCAACACAGCGCCCTCCTTCAAACGATCCCTAACCAACAGCGCCCTGCCCCGAACCCACAAACTTCCCTGCCCACAACACCCATCTTCCCATCACCCCAAAGCAACCAAGAAACAACATGCCCCTGCCCCACCCACAAACTTCCCACCCCAACACAGCTCCCTCCGCCCACAACACAGTGCCCCTCCCTTCCCACCATCCCTAACCAACAGCGTCCTGCCCCGAACCCACAAACTTCCCTGCCCACAACACAATCTTCCTTCTTCCCTTCCCACCATCCCTACCCAAAAGAAACACAATACGCCCTCACCCCTTCCCAACACCCCAAAACAACAACAAAAACCCACAAACTTCCCTTACCTTTTACACGAAACATCCCTCACACGCTCACCCGACGCCTTCTTCCCTCCAGCCATTCCAAACTACATTTCCCAAAACCCTTTGCAGCGAAACACAGCAAAGAGCATGCACACTACCAAAAATTCAAAAAAAAGCCCGCAAAACAGCCTAACCCCTCCCCACGGCCCCCCAAAAAAACAAACAAAAAACCCACCATCGCCCTCTTCCACGGAGGAGGCGGAGAAGGCAGAGGAGGAAACAGGAACCACCAGCCCCGCATGTCGCTGCCACCTCCTCCTCCCGGCCAGCCTCCGCCTCCTCCCTCCTCCACTTCGTACTCCTCGCCGGAAAGGGGGGGGGGGGAGGAAGGAAGGAAATGAGGGGAAGAAAACAGAGACAGAGAGAGAAAAAGAGAGAGAGACAGAAAGAAAGAGAAAACATACACAAACATATACACATATACACACAAACATCAGCACACACCACACACATACACACACAAATACATGAAAACATCCACACATACACACATATGTACATGCACATATACATAAGAACACACACATACACATTATACACATATACACACACACATCACCACACACATATACATAAAGACATGCACACATACACACATATATACATGCACATACACATAAGAACACACACATACACAACATGCACATACACACATATACACACAAACATCACCACACACACACACTCATATACATAAAAACATGCACACATACAGACATGCACATATACATAAGAACACACACATACACATATATACACACACACATCAACACACACACACATATATATACATGAAGACACGCACACAAACACACATATATACCTGCACATAAAACATACACAAAATACACATACACATATACACACAAACATCACCACACATATACACACACACACCATGTAGGTAGAAAGGGTAAGCCACAGACGATGGCACAGCAACGCGTGCAGGGGACAGCTAGTAAGATATAAATGCTGCCCTCTCCCCACCCCTTGTTCAGTAAAGATGGACACTGTTTGACTGCCAGGGGCCTCTCAGTTGTTGTTGTCTATTCGTGCACTATTAGCTTCCAACACTTTGTGACCTCATGGACCCAGGCCCAGATTACCCATAAGGCCAACCTAGGCCATGGCCTAGATGTACAAGGCGAGGGGGGCGCAGATCACGGACCAAAAAAATGTTGAAACAAAAACTGGCCATTTTTCTCAGTTCCTTCGAAGTCAAGCCAGTCCCTTCAAGGATCACCTCCACCCACCTTGACCTTGGTCGGCCCCTCGAAGGGAGAGGTGAGTAACGTATGCTCCAGAGGCTCCCTGTTCCTCAGCCCAGCCTGGCTTTTGATTCTGTCTCCTTCTTTCTGGGGGAATGGGTGACTTTTCCCTTCACATTCAAAGGCTGGCTTCTTTCTCTAGCTAAAGCTTTACCTCGCTACCACCCATTTCACAACCGTTCCCTCCTTTCTATTTCTCTCTCCAACCTCCAGTTCTCTCCTCCCATGCTCAGTTAAGGTTGGATTTTTCTGCTCTGACGTAGAAGGTCCTATAACTGGTCTGACTCCCTCCAGAGGTGAGAAGGTCGGGGTACAAAAATTTTAAATAAATTTTAAAAAATAAATAACTAATTTCAGAGTGGTAAAGAGATTGTTACGGTTTCTCATGACAAGGCTGGAACGATACAAGATAGTGACTGTAAAGAAAAAGGGGAGAACAATAATGAAGGTAGAGAAGGGAACAAAAAAAGGAATGTCTGCCGAACTCGACCAGATATAGCGACATCCACGTAACACCACACCGGAGAGAGTGGATCTTGCCTCCTGACCAGCCCGGTTTGTGAGGAATGACAAGACTGTGCACCAGAGGGAAGAGCTGCTGATAAATGGAGATGCCGCAATAACAGAGTCTACCGGGAATACCGTTCTGTGGACGGTCCCTTTGTTCAGTCAATTGCTCTGTATAATTTTGCATGGCTTTTATGGGCTGAGCTGCAACTTCTTCACATATGAGAATTAAGGGAAGTGGCAGGGGAGATATTCACTATTTCCTAACCTTTAGGGTGGAATAAATCTACAGTGTGTTTCAAAAAGATGGACTCAATTGGATTTCTGCCATTGTGAATCTACCGTGAATGACACTCTCTCCACCTGAAAGAGAGGGGCAGAGAGTTGGATTACTGCTATATGCCTCTCCCAGGGCACAAATAATCCTGAGCCCCAAGGCACAAATAATCCTGCTGGAGGCTCTGGGTGGTGCCCGAGTGAGATTCAGGGACATCGGGGTGGACTTCAATGCAGTTATTTTGCGCCTGGAAGAACACAGAGTATTCCAGAAGTAGTATGATGTAATTTTTTTAAACCACAGAGCTATTTTCTAAAAAACATGCCAAGACATACGGATGTCCCTCAAAATGGCCAGAATGAACTGAGCTCACCGCCTCCTCTTCCCTTGCGTCTTCTCTGCCTGGCTCAGGAGGAAGCCTTCTGCCAGGGCCACCGCCTGGGAACTGGTCTCTGCCCCACATTCCCTCACCCAGGACGACATCTCGGAGGGAAGGAGAGCCAGGAGCTGCTCCAAGACCACCAAGTCCAACGTCTCCGCCTTGGTGCGCCTTTCTGGTTGGAGCCACTGGCGGCAGAGA
>JARBWK010000852.1:0-23889 GCA_030556195.1 Anolis apletophallus
AAAGAATAATCCTTCCCTCCTCCTCCTCCTCCTCTCCTCTCCTCCTCTATTTTTCCCCAGGGCCTGCTTCTAACAAGCGGCCAGGCAGGCAGGGTCTGGCAATAACTTTCTCCGCGACCGCGATATTCCCTCCCTGCTGCTGCGAAAGCGAAACCGCAATGAACTCGGCCTCGAGGTGCGCGGGTATTTAAAGGGTCTTGACCCCGCCCTCCAAGTGTTTGTATGCCTCTGATTGGCTTAAGGGAAGGTGGAGTGATGGTGGGGTGATGGTACCACCTGGTACCCATCACCCAATGACAAAACACGCTTAAAAGGGCAACGGCTATACGAATGCTTTTGGCCCAGATACAAAAATGGCGCCGCAAAGTGCCGTAAAAGGAAGTCCACTTCCGGGTTCACGACAGCGATCCGTAAAACAACAAAAGTCCCATTAATTACGGATTTCTAACGAATCAATTAGATTTCCGTTTCAATTTTAGCATGCCTAGTAGCTACATCTATGGGTCCTAAGGTGGAGGCTCATGTCCTCAGCCCTCCTTCCGAACACCCCTACCTCCCTTACGAGGAAATGGCCAGGGAAGTGCCAGAGGAGGGGTGAGGTGACTGGAGCGGCGCCTCAGCCGCTGATCCGGTCATCCCTGATACCCTTCGATATCGGGGAACGGAATTTAGGAGCTCCTTCGGCGATTGGGTCACTGCCAACCGCGCGGGTTGCGCATGCGCGCAAACTGGGTGCCTCGACCTCGGCGCCTGCCTAAGGAAGATAGCAAACGCCCTCTATGCCGGCCCTCTCGGGGGCTGCAGCCCGACGCTGAGACTTCGGCTCTCACACCGGGTTGCCCCTGGGCAATCTCCTGCAGGGCAGCATAGGGTGTCCGAGAGGTCGCCCAAGCACTTGCCACCCTACCAGTTCTTTGGCATATGCGCAGTGGTAACAATTGAGTGCCTTGGCTATAAGCATTCATACCTGGGTTCCCGAGCCATTCCGGGAATCAACCTTTGAGATTTTGCTCACTGAACTCCACGCAGTTGGGAGACACTGTCATACATCTCCTGGTCTGATCTCCCCCCCCCTCCCCGTCGCGGTGTCCCAGCGCTGAAAAGCCTCTAGCGTGATAGCACTGTATGTATGATCATTCGTTGAGCTTTGGATTAATCAAGCCTGGATTACGATACTTTTAAGACGTTCATCCAGCTATTTTATGTCTCTATCACGGCATTTCAGTCTAGACATTTATATGATCTAAGTAAAAATAATAATATTCTGTATTTCCCCCTTTGAAATATACCTCATTTTATTTGCCTTTTGCAGTGAGGCGCTTGCGCACTAAACGCGAGCCTGCTGACTGGTATTGATTAATCTGGCCTTCTGGAGTCACTTCAGAGCCCTCCTCGGCTAGGGAAGAGTCCCAGCATTGAAAATGCCTTTTCCTTAGAGGTGCACTCGCATGTAAGACATTGAAGTCTCTGTGGATATTTTGCTTATTACTTTGTGCACCCATACTAATTGGGACTTGAGTCTTGGAATAGCCAAAATAACTGGCGTCTTTCCTAGCGCAGGAGGGGCTGGGTTTACGTATGCTGGATAAACGAATGCTTTACACTATATATTGTAAGTGAAGTACGATTTGTATGGTGAGATTGCCGAACAGCACCACCTTGTGCCCTTTAGGTGTAACTACCATTTATTCATTTAAGATTTATCTAGACTTCCTACTTGCTGGGACACCTTCTTTCCTGCATGCAGCCATGCCAGCCTTTTGACCTTAAAGGTGTCTATGGAAGACACCGGCCTTCCCCCTCGAGGGGCCTGCTTCAGGACTCAAGGTTCTCTCTTCAAGCTTAGGGGTCATTTCTGAGCTCCCCTTGTTGGTCATTTCTGAACCCGGGGAACAGGGTGAGTTTCCACCCTTAGCCTTAGCACCTGCCAACCTAGTGGTTCTAAAACATGCAATGTGAGGATCAATGGGTGCTGCTTCGGCTAGCAGATGGCAGCGCTCCATGCAGTCGTGCTGGCCACATGTCTTTGGGAGGTGTCTGGGGACAACACCGACCCTTTGGATTAAAAATGGAGATGAACACCAGACTCCCAGGCACAACTGGACTTAATGCCAGGATAAACCTTTACCTTTCCTTCTAAAACAATAATGATGTGTTTAATTCTTCCTTGACACTGGAATTATCGTATGCCTTACATAGTTGGTATCAGCCAGAAACTGAGTTGCTGGGTTTTTGGCCTGCCACTTTTGGACTCTTGATTGCTGAATTGTCATTTATTTATTGTATCAGGGGTGAACCATATATTTGAGAAAACTTGGATTTCTATTGAAATATCTTTTGACTCACATTTTGGAGGGCTTCTAGTGTTACTATTAGGAAGTCCTCCATTGTGTATTACAGGACAGGCTGTATTGAAATGGGTAGTCTCTGGTTTGCTCTTCTCCACACTTGCGTGTTTCAGACCCCGCTTTGTGCCTCTTCTTCGCAGTAGGTCTTAATTCTGACTCTTTGGAAAGCACATCAGAGATGGACACTCCACATGAGCTAGGACCATCCACACCTGCTGAGGCTTCCGCTTTTCGACCAATATGGTGTATATGGCAAGGACATTGAGCTAACCTGTGTAGGTAACACATCCCCCAATGGGTGGTCCCATTTTTCGTTAAAGCAATACCATATGTTAGTTTATGCAGTATTACCCTTGTTGCCCTTTCTTCTACAATTAGCTACATCACCAGACCTTGTGCTGGTGACTGTCCTTCCTGCCTCAAAGTGCTTAGATTCTCTCTAGTATATCGATCTCACCTCTGCCAAATGGGTGACCCACTGATCGAAACCAAATTCAGCACTGGTGGCCATGACTTGACCCAGTTAATCTAAGAAGCCAGTGTCAACCCCACTGGACAAGAAGGACAAGAGCGTTGTCTCTGGAGGCTGAGAGGTGGTTGTTTCATCAGGCTTACTCACTGGCCTGGCCAGTTTGATTAAACAACCTTCCTCAAAATGGATATGAGGCTGAAACATAACCAGGAAAGGCATCAGACAGCCCACAAATGTGGGTTTTGCTTGAACAACCCTGGAATTCCCAAATGACGCTTCAACTCTTGTACTCTTTCACATGGAGTGTTCAGCATCCTTTTTACGTGGGGTTTTCAATGCCCCCTTGATGATCTTCTGTGTAGAGCTTATTGTTGGGTGTCTTGTATTGGGTTTTATGTTGCCGACGTTGGACTCACTCGGACATGGCATAGCTCCAGATGGTTAACTCATCAAGTTTTAAAGTCGACCAGCAGTGGGCTACTAGCGCTTGACATCTGCCTCCCCTCCCGGTGTGGGGAGGCCCAGACCTTATGGCGAAATACGGCGCCCACTTGTATCCTTCAATGTTCTTCTGTTGCTTTTCTGTTGTTGCTCCTAAATACTTGAAAGGAACTAGGACTAACGTCAACTGATCCTTCCGTTCTCCCAGGATCAGATGGTACAGGTTCTATGCCCAATATCTACATATTGCGCTGCTATTATCTAAGCCAAAACACTACTCCTTCTTGCTCTCCAGACACTAGGTCACTTAGCCTCCTGCATGGCTCAAACTCCAGCCATAGGGGCATGTTTTCAAGTCCACAACAGGTGTGTCATCCTCTTGATGGTCGTCGCATCACAGCACAGCCTAGGTGTTTTGCCCTTCAGGTCGTCTTATGTGAACTGACTCTGTGGTCATGAATACATATAATTGCCCACTCTAGTAGGAAACTACTTATAATTGTTGGATTTCTTATTCTACCTTGCTCACTCCCAGGTGGGAGAATCGAGACAATGACAGGAGGGCTTAGGCCTTGATGTATGTGGGATAGGAGGACTCAAGATGTCCCCTACGCTATTTTTTACAGTGACGGGAGGATGCCAGTGGCCTAAACGTTCTCTAAATGTTCCTTGTCCATCCTCCGGATGTCTGTAAAATTTAACATTTAATAGTTCATATTCACGAAGTAGCAGGGCTCGGACAATCACCCAGGTTATTTCTAGGGTGTTGGGAGGGTGCCAGTGGCCTCCCAGTGTGTCCACGACTACTGACCTTTTCAATCATCTTGACAGTTTGTCTGATTCACTAATTGAACCATCATATTCATCTGGGCAGGTTAGGGATCGCTTCACTTAACCTGAGCTAACCTGCACTGCCCTTCAGAGGGCTTTCTTCACAAGACCTCTGTTAGACAGATTCTTGGTGTTTTCAGTTCACCCTTGCTTGTTCACAGGGTTGCTACATACTGTTAAGACAGTCACATATTGTCATAGAGGTGTCTCATACTGTCATATTCTCGACGGAACGGTCCTCTTCTTGGTGATGGCATGACACCCACCAGCCGTATTATAAGCTTGGTAGTCTATTACCATAAGTACATATTAACAGAAGACCACGACAGGGAAATATTAGTTGCTTACCTGTAACTGTAGTTCCCTGAGTGTCTTCTGTTAATATGTACAACCCGCCCATCCTCCCTCTATTGTCATGCCTCAGTCCTTCAAGCTGCTCTTTGCGGCGGAGTAAGGATCTGGGGTGGCAGCCCCTCCCACTGGCTATATATACTCAAGGGGAGTGGGCGGGGCTTCCATTTAAAGTGATATTATCTTTCTAAAAGATTCCGAACTGTCTGCGCAGGCGCAGGAATTACCATAAGTACATATTAACAGAAGACACTCAGGGAACTACAGTTACAGGTAAGCAACTAATATTTCTTGGGGGACAAAATCAGTCAAACAATTGGCAAGATATTTGGGAAAAAAGGAGAAGTCGTGTATACGGGCATTAAAGGACACCGATGGAGTGATAAAGGAGGGCAAGGAGGATATAGAAAAGATTATGAAAGACTTTTATGAAAAACTATACAAACAAGGAGAGGTTAGTAGGACACCAATAGAAGTAGGACAGAAAGCAAGTGAAGAGGACAAAACTTACTTAAATGCAGAAATCAGTCAAGACGAGGTGGAAAAGGTGATTAAGGGGTTAAAACCGTCGAGGGCGCCGGGTCCTGATGGATATTCGGGTGAATTTTATAAAACATATATGTATGAATTATCACCATATTTGACGGAACTCTTTAACGAAGTGTTGTTAAATCAGGTCATCCCACAGTCTTGGAAGATATCGGAGATTGTGACAATTCCAAAGGCTGGTCGAGATGAGACCTGCCCGGAGTCCTATCACCCCATAAGTTTAGCGAATCAAGATTATAAAATATTTGCAAAGGTATTGGCAAATAGATTGGAGAAAATACTACCTAAAATTATTGGGGGGGATCAATATGGTTTTGTCAAAAAAAGACGGATAAGTGAACCAATTAGGAATGTAATGAATGTGCTACACCATGCTACCGCATCCAAGAGGAAGCTAGGAATATTAAAATTGGATGTGTATAAGGCATTTGACAAGGTGAACCATGTTTATCTGTATGAGGTGTGCAAAGAACTAAATTTGGGAAATAGCTTTTGTGAGGTGATTAGGAGTTTATACATAGGGAGTGAGGCGTATATAAGAGTTAATGGAAATAGGACGGAAAAGATTAGGATATTGAATGGAACTAAACAAGGTTGCCCATTATCTCCAATGTTATTTGTAATGGCAATAGAAACATTAGCGAATAAGATAAGACAAGACACAACGTGGAAAGGATACAAGAAAAGGGGGATAGAGATGAAACTAAATTTGTTTGCGGATGATGCAATTGTATTAACCCAGACCCCCTTGGAGATGGTTAAAGCAATGAAGGGAACTCTGAGAGAGTTTGAGAGGCAGTCAGGGCTTAGGGTGAATATGGAAAAGTCGGAGATAATGTTTATAAACACAGGCCCAAGGGAACAGATTGAGGTAAGGAAAGCGACAGGGTTAAAATTAGGAATAAAGAGAATGAAATATCTGGGAGTGTGGATTTATAAGAATGTGGAGAGAATAGTAGACGCAAACTATGGACAGGTTTGGAAAAAAGTCCTGAAACAAATTAAAAGTTGGAAACACAAATGCCTGAGGAGAATGGCAAAAATAAGAGCGGTTAAAATGATGATATTGCCTAAATTCTTGTATTTAGCCCAGGCTTTGCCAGGAGTTCTTTCAGGAGTTAAGATAAAAGAATGGGACAGAAAAGTGAACCATTGGGTGGAAGGAGATAAGAAACCACGGATAAGGAAGAAATGGTTGATAGCGAGTGAGAAGGAAGGAGGATGGGGAATCCCAAGCTTAGAGCTATAGAAACGCGTTTCAGATAGAAAGGCTGATAGAGCTACAGGTGGAAGATAAAAAATGGGTGAAACTGGAGAAAGAAGTGAATGCAATTGGACCGGAGGAACTGATATTTAGGAGATGGGGAAAAGGTGAAGTGGATAAACTGATAGGACCTATGAGAGCCACTTTGGAGGTGTGGAGAAGGTGGCAAGGGAGGATGGCACCGGGAGTCTCGAAGGTAGCCTCGCTACAGGTAATGAACCCTAAAAAGGAGGAAAATCTAAGCAGAGTAATAAGGGAATTGAGAGGGAAGGGGGTCACAAGATTGGAGCAATTAGTGGATGAAGGCAGAATTAGGAGAGACAGATTAGAGAACTGGTTGGGACAAAGGAGGTGGCTGCAAATCTGGGCAGTATGTGAATTTCTTATGCAGAGGGAGGTTAGAGAGGCAATGCAAAGAGAGGACACTGCTTTTGAGAGGCTGGTCAGGGAAAGGAAGGAAGGGAAAAGGGCTCAGGTGGGAAAGATATATAAGCTGTTAGTAGTGTCAGGGGAAAGCCCTGTACAAGAATTAACCAAATTGTGGGAGAGGGAAGTACAAGTATCAGAATTAGAGATGGAAAGGACATTGGGAAATATTGCAAAAATGAAAAATACAAGAGTGAGGGAAATGAGAAGGAAACTCCTGCATAAGTGGTATCGGATTCCGGCCCAATTGGCACACTTCTCTCAAAACGTGAGTCGCCGATGTTGGCACGGGTGCCAAGTGAAAGGGGTATACATGCACCTGATTTGGGAATGTGCAGTAGTTCAGAAATTCTGGAAAGAGGTACAAGGGGAAATTAATAAGGCACTGAATATAAATTGGGCAATTACGAAGGAGATAGCGATATTGGTGAGAAAGAGTGACTTGGGCGAATATGGAGGAATCAAGGAAGCCATGATTGAAAGCGCACAGTCTGTCATAGTTCTAGGCTGGAAGGACTCCTCCAAATGGACAATCAAGAACTGGCTGCGATACCTGGTAGAACACATTCAATTTGAAATTATGGAGATCAGGGTTAATGAGTTGGATGAGAATAAATTGCAGGAACTGCTGGGGCGATGGGACCGGGTAAGACAATATATTGTTTGGAGAACCCGAGATCAAGTTACGAGTAATAAGTTGGATCTACTGGTTAATTTGTAATGTAAACTGTCCAAAAGGCTTGAAGGAAAAGAAGAATAGTGATGGAACCCTCAGAAGGGGTGGAGGGGTGTGGATGCTTGTGAGGGTGGAAGGGGCACTTTCACAGTGCACTGTTTTGTTATTGTTATGGTTGTTGTATGGATGTTGTTTTTTTTCTGTATGTCAAAAACCAATAAAAAAATTTTAAAAAAGGAAAGCTATTTGTGAGGGTTAATGATCAAGTTGTGAGGCAGGAATAAACTTTTAAAATGAAGCTTGACTTTTAAAATCAATGGCACAGAGAGGTTTTCAGATGAAATAAACAATCAACAGTTTATTCTGGCACAAAAGCTTGGTTTGATATTTTGTATAATACTTCCGAGGAGGCACGACTTAAAAAGGTTACAAATGTTCTATTTTTGGTAAACACTAAGTTGCAATGCTTAACCATTGCTATTCCTCAGCTATATCAGCTTCTAACTCTTTCAAAACATAGGCACTCTGGCCTTCTTCAGGCACTTTGTCTTTATTTAGCCCTCAGGCTTTACATATAACTAGCTGGCTCTCAAGCTCAGCTCACCAAGACTGTATTCTCACAGCCTTAAACAAAGACTCATAACCCTGCTCTCTCTAGAGCTGGTCAGTCCCAACTGCTCTCTCTGAGCTCTCAACACTAACTCTCCTAGAGCTGGTCTTCCAGTTAAACTGTCAAAATTCAAACTTAACATTCTAAAGCTAGCCTTGGCTGGCTCCGCCCACTGTTACTATGACAACACATTCCCCCAGGAGGGAAATGCTTTTACTATCATAGTTAACCCTTTAGGGTCTGTCTAACATTCAACCCCATTTCAAATTCAAATGTCACCATTCCACCACATATTCAACTATAAAAACAATACACAAATTGACTTCATTACATTACACCCCCTCCTTCTCCCTCCGCCCCAGGCATTGAAGCCCAGGAATCCTGAACTGGAAAAGCCTCGTTCCCTGAAACAAGGCTTTTCCAGTCCAGGATTCCTTGGGCTTCCAATGCAACAGGGGGGGGGGGGTTCAGCTGAAACCCTCCCCAACTTCCTATCCCCCAACAACAACCCTACACCTTCCCCAAATTACCCATTGTAAATCCTCCACTTCTCCATCTGAGTGGACGCGGGATAACATCCCTTCGCATGAGATCTGGAGGAAACCCGCGTTGGAAAGTCCAGTCACTCTTCTTGATCTTTCCGTGGGTGAAGAGTTGGCGAGGGCAATCGCTGCATGTTGGCTCCAGCGGGGAGAGACACCCGCGAGGCGTCCTTCTCTTGCTAGCCGCTTGATCGGCGGAGTTAGCGAGGACGGAGAGATGGAGAAGTGGAGGACTTACAATTCGTAAGTTGGGGAGGGTGTAGGGTTGTTGTTGTTGGGGGATAGGAAGTTGGGGAGGGTTTGAGATTTGAGGTTTGAAGATTGGGGAAGGTTTGAGGATTGGGGGAGGTTGGAGAATTAGGAGATTAGGAGGTTAAAGAGTTAAGGAGTTAGATTAAATGGTCTTTGCAGTTCTTTGAAGTCTTTCTAATTTTCCTCTCCTTCCTCTCCTTTCCTCCCACTTTTCTCCTCCTCTCATTCACCTCCTCTTTTCTTCTTCACCAGTTCGCCTCCCCCTTTCTCTCCCTTTCTCCCCCGCTCCTCAGCTCACCTTCGGCTTTCTCTCGTTTTCTTTGCTCTCAGGCTACTTTAGCACGTTCTAGCTGGCAATCTTCCATAATCTGGAGCTCCCTTTCTTCCTTACTTCTTGCTTCTTTCTTGCTTTTTAAAATAGTGGCTAGCTTTCTCGCCTGGTCTCGGCCAGGTATCCCTTTGCCCGACCTGCACTTCTGGGTTTATCGAAGTTTTGGCCTTGCGACCCTAATCCCAAGGTTTACACCACCCAGTCTCAATCCACTTGGGTGGGGGGAGCTTTTGCCCTACCCGAACATTATGGCAAAGGCAGGAATCTAAGAAGCCTTGAGGCGCCTCAGAAACTTGCTGCATCCACCATCTTGCCAGATTTGACACAGGATCACATCCCTCCGCATGAGAACTGGGGGAAAGGCGGGTTTCCCCCAGTTCTCATGCGGAGGGATGTGATCCTGCGTCCAATCTGCAGCCAATGAGGGGAATCCCACTCTAGAAGGGCAGAAATATGATGCGAGCCCTTTTCGAAAGTGGCGGCCGCGGCTTCTAATTTGCAAAAACACTTCTGGGTTGCTTAAATTGCTTCAAAAACGCTTCAAAAGTAAATTAGATCCGAATTTATAATGACTTTCATAGCGATCCGAAAAACCTAACCATACCAACATATAATATATATATAGATATAGATATAGATAGATATATATCAGGCCTGGTTAGGTTTTTCGGATCGCTATGAAAGTCATTATAAATATATAAATAAATGTAACATCCGTGGTTCTAGGAATATAGGCAGAAAAACCACGCAAGGCAGAAACACAAAACTAGCCCACATAGACTCACAACCCTACTCATTTGTAGCTAACCCCCCCCCCCAATTAAAGACAACACACAAAAAAACCTTTAAAATGTTTGGGACTACAATTCCCATAACCCACTGCGCCAGACAACAAAATGGCGCATACGCTCCTCTCCTCCCCCCTCCCAAACTAAAAAAAAAACCTACCATGCGCGGAGGAGGGGAAGGAGCAAGAGCAGCAGCAGCAACGCATGTCGCCGCCGCCTCCTCCTCCCTGACCGGCCCCTCCCCTCGCCACCACCGCCTCCTTGGGCGGTGCGGGTGGTGCACCTGCGCCGGGTCTCCTTAAAGGCGTCCCTGGAGGTTCAGGAAAGCCTGGTGAGGCTCCAACGAGAGGAAAGAGGCCCTGAAGCAGGACTCGCGGGGCGGCTCCTCATCTGGGAGTTCAAAGCGCTGGCATACACGGTGAGCCTGCGCGGCCTAGGCGCCGGCGCTGAAGCCCCAGCCTGGGAGTGGGAGCTCGACCAGCTGTGCGCACTGGCGACCGGGCTGGTGCACGTGCGTCGCGGGGGCTGTGCACTTTCCATGGTCCTGGGCAGCTGGTGGCCCTCCCGGTGCTGGACCTGCGGAGGCTGCCCGGGAGGCCCCCGCTGCGCGCCTTCGTAGCCCGGGAGGGAGAGGCCGCGACACAGCTCTGCCAAGGAGAGCCCTTCCGCCTCTGCCACGCCTGGCCCCCGCCGCCCCCGCACACCGGCGTCTGGCTCCTGGAAAGGAAGGTCTGCCCCATCGGTGAGGAAGGGGCCAGGGATGGGAAGGGGGGGAGGAAGGAAGGAAATGAGGGGGAGGGAAGTGTTGTAAATAGGAAGGAAGAAAGGAAGAAGGAAAGGGAAGAGAAGAGAACGGAATGAGCTGTATGAGGGAAGAAAAGAAGGGAAGGAAGGAAATAGAGAAGGGAGGAAGGAAAAGGAAGAGAAGGAGCTGTATGAAAGAAGGAAAAGGAAGGAGAGAAGGAAAGGGTGAAGGGGAGAAAGGAAGGAAGAGGAATGAAGGAAGAGGGAGAATGGAGGAATGAAGGAAGGGGAGAGAGGGAGGGAAAAGGAAGGAGAGAAGGAAAGGGTGAAGGGGGAGAAAGGAAGTAAGAGGAAGGAAGGAAGAGGGAGAATGGAGGAAAGAAGGAGGGAGGGATGGAAAGAAGGAAGTACCACAGGAAGAAAGAAGAGAAAGTACACAGGACAGAAAAAGGAAAGAAAAGGTAATAAAAGAAGGACAACCTGGTGAGGGGAGGAGAAAAAGGAAGGAAAGAAATAGAGGGAGGGAAAGGATTAGACAGATTCATGGATACCAAGGGAATCAGTAGTTACTGAAATGGACATCCAAGTGCCACCTCTGTGTTGATGGAGGCAGGCAGGATTTTCCCCGGGTACTGGTTGTGGGGGGTCGGGAGCAGGTGAGGGGTTTGTCCTCCTTTCTGCTAGAGATCCCTGTGTACAACTTGTAAGCTTCGGCAAGGGGGGTCTAGTAAAGCAAGCTCACTCCAAGCGTGGTTGAAGGAAAAATGGTTTAATAGGTGCTTAATCCAAAGTAGGCAAAGATAGACTAAAGGTTTCCCGCGCGAGGTTCTCTTCAAAGGCCCTCCCTGGCCCGCCCCCTGCTGTGCCCCTCCTTCCTCAGGGATGACCATCCGGCTCTCCGCATATCAAAGTTCAGGAAAAGGGTCCTGGCACTTCAAAGGGCGGTTCCAGTTCAAAGCCCGCCAGATGCTGTTCTTATCTGATGGCGCGCGAGGCTTGACCCGTTAGGACAACAACCGGGCCAAGCGGCGCTGACATAGCGCCCCCCTCCGGAAAGGAGCGACCTGCAAAGGAGAGACAAACAAAAGGGGAGGGAGAAATCAGGGTCCAGGCTTGGCAGGGAAGGCGGTGTGAAAAGCCTTCAACAGTTTTGGGGCCCTCACGTGGTGGGCCAGCACCCATTCGGGGTGCAAGTCTTTGGCAGTCCATTTAACTAGGTAGCTAAGGCGGCCCTTGAGGCGCCGCGAGTCCAAGATTTCCCTGATCTCAAAGTGGGTGTGGGGCCCCACCATGATGGGCACCGGAGCGCTTTCGGGCTTGGACCATTTCCGGTCGGACACAGCTTTTTTGAGTAAGCTCACGTGGAAGACTGGGTGGACCTTGCGCCAGGTGTGCGGGAGGTCCAGCTTAATTGCCACAGGGTTAATAACTTCCACCACGCTGAGGGGCCCCACAAACTTATTTGCAAATTTGCGGGACTGCTGGGTGGACTTGAGGTGCTTGGTGGACAGGAACACGCGGTCCCCAACGGCGTAAACTGGCTGGGGGCCCCGCTTCTTATCGGCGTACAGCTTGTAAGAGTCCCGAGCCTGTTGTAGCGCTGTCTGTATCCGCGGCCAAGCGGCTGCCACCTTGGCCCCCCAGTCAGTCGGCGGTGCGGCCGGGTCCTCGGCCGGAGCCAGTGCTGGGAAGGGGGGAAAGTCGCGGCCTGAGACGACCAGGAACGGCGAGGCCCCCGTCGAGGCGTGCTCGGAGTTATTGTAGCTGTATTCGGCCACGACCAGCAGCTCAGCCCAGTTGTCCTGCTGGTAGGTGGAGTAGCAGCGGAGGTATTGTTGCAGGGTCTGCTGGACACGCTCCGTTGAGCCGTCCGTCTCCGGGTGAAAAGCCGTGCTCAGGGCGCGTTGTGACCCCAGCCCCGCCAGGAACGCCTTCCAGAATCTGGACGTGAATTGAGGGCCCCTGTCACTTACGACCCGCCGTGGGCAGCCGTGGAGCCGGAAAACGTGGTGGGTGAACAGGCGAGCCAACTCCGGAGCCGTGGGGAGCCTGCGCAGCGGGATGAAGTGGGCCTGTTTAGAGAATAAGTCCACCACCGTCCAGATGGTGGTGTATCCGCCACTGGGTGGCAGGTCAACGACGAAGTCCATGGCGATTTCGCTCCAGGGTTCCGCTGGGTCGGCTACTGCCTGCAGCAGTCCCGTTGGGCGACCCATCTTTGGCTTGTTCTTTGCGCACACCTCGCATTCTGCAACATAGTCATTAGTGTCCTTCCGCATGGCTGGCCACCAGAACTGCCGGGCCAGGAGCTTCAGGGTCTTGGTGAGGCCAAAGTGGCCGGACAACGTGGAGTCGTGGGCTTGGGCCAGGACTGGGGCTCTCTGGCTTTGGGGGACGTACAGCTTGTCCTTGTAGTACCAAATCCCCCCGGCCTCGGTCAGGTCCTCACAGTGCTCCGTGAGCCAGGGGTCTGACCCGTAGGCCGCCGCCAAGTCCGCCAGCAGTTCAGGGGTCCCAGAGACTGCCGGCTGGGGGGGTCTTGTCGGCCGCCCGGGTGCGGGCCACCAGGCCCAGTTGACGCTTGGTGAACACTGTCCCCATTTCTTCTGGCGCCGAGTAGTCGGCCTCAGGCATCCTGGAAAGCGTGTCGGCCAGCACGTTCTTCGGGCCGGGCAAGTATTGGAGCTCGAAGTTGAAGCGGCTGAAGAACTGTGCCCACCTCAGCTGCTTGGCGTTGAGCCTCTGTGGGGACTGTAGCGCCTGCAAGTTCTTGTGGTCGGTCCACACCTCGAAGGGCAGAGCGGTGCCTTCCAGGAAGTGCCTCCAATGGCTTAGCGTGGCTTGCACGGCGAAGGACTCCTTTTCCCATACGTGCCAGCGCTTCTCCGTCTGCGTGAATTTCTTAGAAAGGTAGGCGCACGGCCGCAAGGTGCCCCCTTCGTCCCGTTGCAAGAGCACCGCTCCATAGGCTGCTTCGGAAGCATCACACTGCACGGTGAACGGCCGGTCGGGCTGGGGGTGCATCAGCAGTGGCTGACTGGTGAAGCTCCGCTTGAGGCTGTCGAAGGCCTCCTGACACTGTGGGGTCCAGCTGAGCTTGGCGCTAGGGGACCTGGCTTTCTTTGTCTCCCCCAAGCCCTTGGTTTTTAACAGTTCAGTCAAGGGGAGCGCTATTTTAGCAAAGTTCTGGATGAATTGTCTATAAAAGTTGGCAAATCCCAGGAAGCCCTGCAGCTGTCGCCGGGTTCAGGGCGCCTCCCATGCGAGCACGTCTCTCACCTTACCAGGGTCCATGGCCAGGCCTCGCGTGGAGATTCGGTACCCCAGATAATCCAGTTCTTGTCGGTGAAACTCACATTTGGACAGCTTGACGAAGAGCT
The DNA here is from genome assembly GCA_030556195.1 of Anolis apletophallus. NCBI lineage: Eukaryota > Metazoa > Chordata > Lepidosauria > Squamata > Anolidae > Anolis > Anolis apletophallus. The sequence continues at coordinate 14,006 of JARBWK010000852.1, forward strand.
GGTTGTCCCGCAGTCGCCGCAGCACCTCCCGGGTCAGCTCGATGTGCTCCGCCTCCGACGCCGAGTAGATCAGCACGTCATCTAGGTAAACTAGAACTCCCTTATAGAGCAAGTCCCTGAAGATCTCGTTGATGAACTGCTGGAATATTTTGGGAGCGCCTTTAAGTCCGAACGGGGTGACCCGGAACTGGTACTGGCCTAGGTGGCAGTTGAACGCCGTCTTCCAGCAGTCTTCGTCCCTCACCCTGATCCGGTAGAACGCCTCTCGGATGTCCAGCTTGGTGAAGAACCGCGCTCCCCCCAGCTGGGCCAATATCTCTGACATCAGGGGCAGCGGGTAGGGGCTCGATGCGCTGATGGCGTTGAGGCCTCGGTAGTCCACACACAACCGCAGTGAGCCGTCCGCCTTTGGACGAAACAGGACGGGGGCTGCCAGTGGGCTTGTAGATTTCTCAATAAATCCTCTGTCCATGTTTTTCTCAATAAAGTCTCTCAGAGCCTTTCTTTCCGGCTCGGACAGGGCGTACAGTTTTGGGCTGGGCAGTTTGGCGCCCTTTTCAATTTCAATGGCGCAATCGCACTTCCGGTGGGGGGGTAGCTGGTCACTTTCCCGCTCGCTAAAGACCTCCTCCAAGTCTCTATACTCTCGCGGGATCCTGCCAGGTTGGCTCTCTGCTGCCCCCACGCCGGCTCCCTCGAGGCCTGGGGCTCCAGCTTTTTCAGGGTCATCTATCCTCGCCCTGGCCTCTCCGTCCCGGAACTTAATGGCCCCCGTCTTCCAGTTGACTTGCGGGTTCTGGGCGCGCAACCAAGGGGCCCCCAAGATGATGGGCTGGTGCGCCATCGCTGAAATTACGAACTTCAGGTCTTCCTGGTGGGACCCGATCTGGACTCTCATCTCCCCTGTCCTGTGGGTGGCTTCCTATTGGCCGGGGACCCATCTAGCTGGGAGAAGAGGATCTGCTCGATCAGCGCTTGGGGCTTTATCCCCAACTGTTTCGCTAGCTTGGGGGACATCAGGCACCGGGTGCACCCACTGTCTAGCATGGCTACTGTCTCTATGGGTTGGGCCACCCCGGGGCCCCACACTTTAACATCAAGCTTGTACGTGTCGCACCCAAGAGGGTCAGACTCACCGCCCGGAGGGGTTTGGATCTGCTGCCGGGCGTCTACAGCAGATCGTTGTCGTTTCCCGCCATCCATTCGGGGTCGCTCTCCTCCGTCTCCGGCTCCTCAGTCTCCCGGAGGGTCCGGGGTGCTCGCGCCGTCTCCGCTGCAGCTGCGGCCTTCCCCCGGGCTGGGGTCTTGGCCGGAGTGGTTGACTTGGCCTCTGGCGCCTTCTCCGGATTCGGTGAGGGGGCCTTTTTGCGGCAGTCGGCCGCCCGGTGACCTTCTCGGCCGCACGAGAAGCAGGCTCCTTTCTTCCCTCTCTGGCTCTCCCGGCTGGCCGACCGGGCTCTCGGCGACGCTCTCCGGCCTGGCCCGGGCCTCCCCGACGGGCCCGATCCCACTCCGCGGGCTCTCCCGCCATCCCGGTGGCATCTGGGCATCTGCTCCATGTCGCACTCTACTCTCCCCGCTGCGACTATCCAGTCCTCCAAGGTCTCGGGGTTCCCTCGGTGCATGACCCACTCCAGAATGTCCTGCCTCAGGCCTGCCTTGAAGCACTCCAGTATCGTGGACTCCGACCAGCCCCGGATTTTCCCCGCTAGGGCCCTGAAGCTTAAGGCGTACTCCGACACGGACCTCTGGCCTTGGTAAATCTTCCTCAACTGGGCCTTGGCCTTCTCCCCGGCTAAGGGGTCCCCAAAGCGGGTTTGTAGAGCATCCAGAAAAGTGTCCAGCCACCTCAATTGCGGCGCTCGGGTGTCCGTCATCTGTACTAGCCAATCGGCTGCGGCCTCTTTCAAGTTTGCCCCCACAGCCCGCACCTTGGCCCCTTCCGAAGGGAACGAGTCCCCATAGTCCAGCATATATTTCTGCACATTGGTGACAAAGTAGGAGAGTTGGCGGGGGTCCCCGTCGAACTTTACCTTCAGGTCCCTTCGGCTCCCTGCCGTCTCTTGGCTCTGGTCGGCCTGGCCCAGGTTGAAGGTGGAGGCCCCTCTGGGCTGGGTGAAGTCGCCTCCGCTATTCCGGAACGTCACCCTCCCGGACGGCCTGGTTGGCCGCTCCGTGGCCTGGCTCGATGTCCTCTCTCTGTGTCGGGCATCCGGCGTGGCCCACGGCAACTCCTCGGGTCTGGCCAGTAGCAACTCCATCTGGGATTGGAGCTTCTGCACTGCCTCCGTCAGCTGGAATACCTGCACCTCTAGCCGCAGTTCGGCTGTGCTGGGGAAGCCGCCGCCCCTGGGTGGGTTTCGGCCTCCGGAGCGTGCCGACACTTTGCGCCGGGTCTCGTCCTTTCCCAGGGGAGCGAGGAGCGGCGGCGCCTCTGCACCCATCTCCGCGCCTCCCGCCTGGGCTGCTGCCGCGGGGGCTCCGGCCTCGTCTCTGTCTTCATCCCCCTCCATGTCCTCTTCCTCACCCACGTCTTCGGGGAGCAGGTCAGCAAGGGGGTCCATCTCCGCTTGAGACATCCTACGAAGGTGGTTACGGTCGGAAGGCTTTCACGGCCGTAGAAGTTGGGAGTCTATCTTTATGTAAGCTTCGGCAAGGGGGGTCTAGTAAAGCAAGCTCACTCCAAGCGTGGTTGAAGGAAAGATGGTTTAATAGGTCCTTAATCCAAAGTAGGCAAAGATAGACTAAAGGTTTCCCGCGCGAGGTTCTCTTCAAAAGCCCTCCCTGGCCTGCCCCCCTGCTGTGCCCCTCCTTCCTCAGGGATGACCATCCGGCTCTCCGCATATCAAAGTTCAGGAAAAGGGTCCTGGCACTTCAAAGGCGGTTCCAGTTCAAAGCCCGCCAGATGCTGTTCTTATCTGATGGCGCGCGAGGCTTGACCCGTTAGGACAACAACCGGGCCAAGCGGCGCTGACACAACTAGTGGGCCACTGTGTGACACAGAATGCTGGACTAGATGGGCTGAGGCCCGATTCAGCATGGCTCTTCTTATGTTCTTATGTTCTTATGAAATAAAGGGGAGGACTGATTGAGAAAAGGAAAGAATTGGAGGAAGGAGAGAAAGGAAAGACAGAAGGAAGGAGGAAACACACACATACCCACACACATATACACATGCACAAAAATATACAAATATACACATACACACATACATACACACATCTGTACTTACACACATCTACACGCATATACATATTCAAACACACATATACATAAATACACACATATACACGCATATACATATACACATATACATAAGCAAAGACACATATGTACACATACACACAAATATATATATACACACACACACACATACATACATACATACATACACACACACACACACAGGCAGTTCCCAAGTTACAAACATCCCACTAAGAAACAACTCATACTTCAGAACACAGCAGAATTGAACGGTTTTTAGGGTTTGCAAGACATTTGATTGTGCTTTTTTAAAACACCACAGCAACGTGTGGCCGGGTCAGCTAGTATACACACACACACACACACACACACACACACACACACACATATATATATGGAGAGAGAGAGAGAGAGCACGCTTTGGATAGCATAGGAAAAGGTTAACACCCCAGTGCTGTGTGTTTTTCTGTCTGTGCCGGTTCAGAAGGTTTCACCTCATTTTCAGCCGCAGTAATCATTGGATTTTGAAAAATTCCCTCTGATGCGCCAGAGGGAAGGGCATGCTTCAGGACCGTGGCTCTTTATTCCGTTTCCATGACCCTTGCCTAGTGTTGACCCAGGACTGCCAACGTAGGGAGCTGTGCCTCATGCAATAGGAGCCCTAGGCATGACCGTGTGGTGAGGCCCCAAGCAAAAGCTGTTGGATGGAGTTGTCTGCTGCTGCCTTGGAGTCCACTGAAGTCTCCTTCCTTAGAGCAGTGATTTTCAACCAGTGTGCCACGGAACACTAGTGTGCCGTGAGAGATCATCAGGTGTGCCGTGAGAAATTATTTTCAAACTTCATTCATATATAAACTATAAGTCGCATCTGTCCTTTTAAGAAATGGAAGCATAGCACTCTCGCATCACCTCAGAAGTGATGTGAGAGTGCTATGGCCGTGCCATCTTGGATTGGCTCAGACACAGCTAAGTAAACAAAGTTAGAGTTAGTGCTGCAGCTGCGCATCAAGACAAGCAAGTGACAGTGATGGAGAAGTCTTTGAGAAGGGAAAATGCAAATGCCGAACAGAGCCCTGGACAAAATTATGACACAGATGAAGGCCCTAATATGAGTGGTGGACAAAAGAAAAAAGAAAAGACGGCAATACAGCGAAAGCTATCTTTAATTTGGATTCACTTTCACCGGGGATGCGACGGCACAGACTCCGCTGTGCTTGGTGTGTGGTGAGAAGCTGTCCAATAGCGCCATGGTGCCAAGCAAGCTTAAACGCCATCTCCAAGCAAAACACCCTTCCGTTCATCGAAACAGGCCCAGGTTTCACACTAAGTGAGTGTATAAATACATTTAAAAACATATTAACTATATGTATTACTGTGTTAGAGTCATTTTGTGTCATTTTGGTTGGTGGTGTGCCACAGGATTTTGTAAATGTAAAAAATGTGCCGCGGCTCAAAAAAGGTTGAAAATCACTGCCTTAGAGGTTTTGACACAGGGGCTGGGTGTCCATTTATCAGGAAGGCTCTCTCGTTGTTTATTCCTACAGGGCAGAAAGGGGTTGGACTAGATTTTTAAAATTTGGACTGCATTTTAATTTTTTAATATTTTTTAAAATATCACCTTAAAAAGGGACCAAAGGGACCATAAGAGATTATAAAGGTGGGCCAAGACTGACAAAATGGATTTCAAAAGGGAGAACTGTACAGTACTAGACTTTGGCAATAAAGATGAAATGCACGGATACAGGATGGGTGACCCTGACTTAAAATCAGTCCATGTGAAAAGGACTTAGGAGCCCTAACAGACTGCAAACTGAACACGAATCAAGAGTGAGATGCAGCAGCTATTTTTTAAAAAAATCAGAAGTTGAAAATGTATTAGAAAGAGCGAAAAAAAGGGTTAACAGCCAGATTGTACAAATACATCCTATGTTATAACCTGGAAGACAACCGAGTAAAATCCTCCATGATTTAATGGAGGATTTTACTATTACTTTGTATCCAAAGCTATAATGGCCTATTTTACATTGCTCTCTATGTTACTACTGCCATGTGACCTATGCACTTTATTCACTAGCCCTATCCTCTAAATTTTTGTTGCACTAGTCCACCCACCCGTGATGAGAAATTGAATGTTATTATGGGTTGCTGGTTTTGATGCCTGTTTTTACATACAGTCATAATGTTGTTGTTTTATTTTGATTTATACTGCTGTTATGCATATGTTCTATTTTTTAACGGTGTTGATCAGTATTTGACATAATTATCCATTTGCTTTCATTTCAAATTAATTCTTCACGGATGTCCTGATGCAGTTTAATATTAACCCTTTCTAGTGCGCAAAAAGTGATATAATTGCAATCATGTTTCTGTGTTGTATAATGGGCGTATAGTCTGGAGTCCATGGACCTGTTTCTTTTTTCTAAATAATCTTTATTGGTTTTCAGATAAAATACAACATTTATAGAAATACCGTGCCTTCTTGCTTCTCTCTCCTTACAGTGTCCGTGAGCCCCCTGAGAAGACATCAAAGGTAAGGAAGGGAAAGGGGCAGTAAAAGAGGGCTGGGCTCCTTCCTATCCACCCCCACCTCTTTTCCTCTTCCTACCACTCCTTTCACCTTCTTCCTCTCCTGGGCTGTCTTCCCATTCCTTCTCTTTTGGCCCCTTTTTCACTCTTCTGCCCCATTGTCTTTTACAGGACTCCAAAGAGGACACACTGGTGGACATCTCCAGCCTGGAGGATGAGGTGTCGGACGGCCAGGGATCCCAAGCTGAGCTCTTCTTCTGTCCCTAGCCCTTGTAGCAGCTTCCTCTCGGAGAAGATCCGAACTCCGCCACAGAACATACTATCCACAGGGTTGGTGCGTGAAAGAGGGGCTGGAAACCCTTTTACACGACTCCAGCCCAAAGAGGACACACTGGTGGACATCTCCAGCCTGGAGGATGAGGTGTCGGACGGCCAGGGATCCCAAGCTGAGCTCTTCTTCTGTCCCTAGCCCTTGTAGCAGCTTCCTCTCGGAGAAGATCCGAACTCCGCCACAGAACATACTATCCACAGGGTTGGTGCGTGAAAGAGGGGCTGGAAACCCTTTTATAGGACTCCAAAGAGGACACACTGGTGGACATCTCCAGCCTGGAGGATGAGGTGTCGGACGGCCAGGGATCCCAAGCTGAGCTCTTCTTCTGTCCCTAGCCCTTGTAGCAGCTTCCTCTCGGAGAAGATCCGAACTCTGCCACAGAACATACTATCCACAGGGTTGGTGCGTGAAAGAGGGGCTGGAAACCCTTTTACAGGACTCCAAAGAGGACACACTGGTGGACATCTCCAGCCTGGAGGATGAGGTGTCTGAGAGAAGGACTTCTTCTGACCTTGCTTGCTGCCAGGGATCCCAAGCTGAGCTCTTCTTCTGTTTCTAACCCTTGTAGCAGCTTCCTCTCGGAGAAGATCCCAACTCTGCCACAGAACATACTATCCACAGGGTTGGTCCCGTGAAAGAGGGGCTGGAAACCCTGTCCATGTTTTATAGGACTCCAAAGAGGACACACTGGTGGACATCTGCCCAGCCTGGAGGATGAGGTGAATCGGACGGCCAGGGATCCCAAGCTGAGCTCTTCTTCTGTCCCTAGCCCTTGTAGCAGCTTCCTCTCGGAGAAGATCCGAACTCCGCCACAGAACATACTATCCACAGGGTTGGTGCGTGAAAGAGGGGCTGGAAACCCTTTTATAGGACTCCAAAGAGGACATGCTGGTGGACATCCCTAGCCGGGAGGATGAGGTGTCGGACCCTCTCCCCAATTGGAGCAGGTATTTTACTCCTATGCATTGGTCATTCCTGATCCTCAACCTCTGCCCTGCCAGGCCTCACCTCCTTGTGTCTCTCTTCCAGTTCCCTGGGCCACGAGGAATCAGAAGAGTTGGCCCTGCACCTGCGGAGGTGGTCCTCCCTGGATCCAGAGCAGGTAAGGCCCAGAGTTCCCCCCAGAGAGGCCTGAGATAACCACTGAGGAGGCATTGCCTTACGCCTTCCTCAGGATGAGGAGAGGGGCCTCCTGCAGAGAGGTAAACGTTCAGGTAAACTGCTCTTCTCAGCTTTCGTTTGTCATCCCATGGTCCCCTTGGCCACTGGAAAGGTATGTTGGGATCCCAATGACCAGTTTCCTCCAGCAGGAATCCCACACAAATTCATGTGCCAGCTCTCTCCCTTTGCTTTGGCCCGACAAGCCTTTCCATGGCTGTCAGGTGCCATTGTTTCCCTCCTTTCTTTCCTTATAGGCAAAAGAACACCTGCACCATCTTTGCCTGCTGGTCTGCAGTCCCTGCTCTGCAGAGGTCATGCAGGCAGTGGATTACGTGGCCCGCAAACACCTGAAGATGGCCACGGCCCACTTTCTGGAGTCCAACGGGGGGTGAGAGAGCTGGGCCTGGGCGTGCCCATCCCCTGTCCCTGGGGGGCCCTGAGCGGTCTCCCCATAGGGTTGGAGACAAGGCTGGCCCTGACCATGGCTCCATCTTCCCTCTCTTAAGGACTTGTGGTGAATTAGTATGCGCCGTACTAAATTCACCCTACTGTAGCCTGGAGGCGGCGCTGGACCTGGTGAAGGAGGGCCCTCGGCTGGCCCAGGAGGGCGAGGAACAGGGTGGCCCCGCTTGGGATGCAGCCACGGTAAGGACATCCCCACCTGCATGTATCGTTTCTTTGGGGGACTGGGGAAGAAGAACTGGACCTCCTATTTCCCAGCCGTTAGAAGGAGTCCTCCTGTTAAGGTCCAAATCCCCTCCTTTCTCTTCACAGGTAAGAGCTACGCGGGCCATTGGCGAGATCGTCAAGCACATCAGGGACAGCACTCGCCTGGAGGCGTGCTTCCTGGAGCTCCTGCTCGCCTTGGTGACCAATTTCATTGAGGTCACAAGGCCTGGGTTGGAGGCACCCAGCAGGAACCGGAGCAGCAGAGTAAGGAGACGGTGGGGAGGGAGGGTCAGCGGGGCTCCCGTCCCTTTGGGGCCTGCCAGTCAGCGTGCGTCTTCACGCGAAGGCCTTTTTGCAGTCTTTCCTAGTTCCTTCAGGAATAGACTCCAGCACCTCTCCAAGTTGCTACCAGCTAGCCTCTGCTCTGACCAACTGCTGCTCTCCAACGGCTGCCGGCTGACTGACAGGATTCAAACGGGCACCTGCCAGTCAGGCTCCGCCTCCAGCAGCCGAACATTCCGAGAGGCCGTGCACCTTCATGACCCTGTTAACGACCCTTTGCAGTTTAGCCAACATATAACAAGCCAATACCTTACAAACCACACATTTAACCACAAATAAATACAAAACTCTGAACACATATAGTGAAGTCACTACAAAGGGGTCCTTATGGCAGAAGAAGCCCCCCTTTTGGCCCCGCTCTCTCCTCCAGAGCCAGCCCTGCAGACCCAGGAGGGAGGCGGAGGAGCAGGCATATGGCGGCCTGCCTTCCTTCAGGAGCCAATGAGTGAAACGCAATGAGGCTTTATGGTCACCTCACCCATAACTCACTCAGTGAGGTTAAGCTCCGTTGTTTCCAAGTATCGATAAGGACTACAGTTACACCTAACTCTGGCGGCGCAGCCGTGCGGGCACAGGAACGAGAGAAGACGCAACAATCGTACTGTAGGTGCAATGAAGCCAAAGTTTATTTCGCACTCGTCAGCTGACGGGACCTGCCCACAGAACTAGCTGCCTCAGGGCAAGAACCCCGATCAATCCCTAACTTTCCCTTATATACATTCAATGGCGGCAGGTCCCGTCCCTCCTTTCTTCATCATTATTCATTGGTTTACAGCATCAAGTCATTTCTATTATCCAATTAAACAGTACATTCTTTGGCATCACATTCTATTCGCATTCTCATTTGCTAAACAGCACTACGCAGTATTAAATTCTTAGTCTTACAGTATGTTATCAGCCATATGGGCATCATGTACTGAATTTGCAACATTTCTAAGCCGTTCCTCCATGCCAGCAAGGAAGAGCGGTTTCATTTGCCCATGCGCAGTTCCTACCAATCATTAACAATGCAAATAGATACACGCTGGGTGCTAGCTAGGCCAATCACGGCCAATGTTATCAGCAAAGGCACATGATGTTCCCTGGCAAATCACTGCTGGTGCCTTACATACCAATCAGAGTGCATTATTCTCGGAATGGCTTTTAGCATGATTTTGGCAAGCTATCTCGTTATACTAAGGTCTGTGCTTGTGCATCACTCTCTCCTGACTGTACTTCTGCTAAAAGCGCCAATTCTGCTTTATTCCTTACTTTTTTTCTTGTAACTGATTCAGACAATAAATCAGTTACACAGCTTGCCTTTTACACTCAAGGTGCAGCCCAATTCACCTGCCAATCCCGTTTGACTCCTGGTTTCACACTTTTGACTGCTTTCGCTGATCCTCTTACTGCAAATGCACAGCACCTCAATGCTAGCGGTAAACAACATAACATCATTATCACAGAACAAAATATCACAAGAATTAGCAGTATTATAGACTTGATCCACCCTAGGTTGGGCAGCCAGCCAGTAAGGAGGCTCCAGATGTCTTCTGGAGCTTCATAGCTCTTTTGTACTTGTTTAGCAACTTGCTGAATCTTAACCATGTCAGTCTCAATGTCTCCTGTCATGTTAATATAATGGCAGCACGTAGTATTCAGCCATACACAG
>JARBWK010000853.1:0-23887 GCA_030556195.1 Anolis apletophallus
TAGAGAATGACACCTACAATATACCGTACATATTGTAGTGGGCATGTGTAGATGAGTAGAAAAAACTTCATATTCAGGAGGACATCACCAGTAAAGTCATCTTAATCAACTTAATCAATTTTACTGGTGCCGTGACTGCCAAAGGTGTAACAATTTAGCAAGTCTGTATAGGTGAAAGCAGTCTTTAAAGGAATCTTGACCTATACCGATAATTACTATTGCTAGAAGGGTAAGGACAAGGTGTGTGATGCTGTTTTGATTGCAGTGGATCATTCTCTATCCAATGGTTCCCAACCTTTGGGCCTCCAGGTGTTTTGGACTTCAACTTCCAGAAATCCTAGCCAGTTTACCAGCTGTTAGGAACTGTGGGAGCTGAAGTCCAAAGACCTGGAGGCCCAAAGGTTGGGAACGACTGTTTAACCTATAGACTGCACCCGTCTAAGTCCCCCCCCCCGAGGAGGGCCTGACACCCCAGCCACCGGCCCCTCTTCCACCTGCAAACGGAGCAAAGGGGAGGCGCAGACGTAAACTGAGACGGAGACACTCTAAAGGTCATATCCGTGATACCGCCCACAGTCGCGCATCCCCTCAAGAATTGGGGGATGACTGGGATATTAATAACAACGGAGGGACCAGGCGGGCTAAAAGGGGGGCAAGGAAGGCCCTGAGGCGCCGGGCGGAAGCGAGCGGCATCCAGATTAGGCACTGAAGCCGCCGAGCCCGCCCCAACCTACAGACCCCGACCCACTGGCCCTCGGCAGTAGGGCCCCGCAAGAAAGACCCAAAGCACCATGCTCAGATCCATCCAAGCAGTGCAAACTCAACATCGCCACTCAGAGGGGTCATAACAACTCCAGGGCACCCCCAGCTGACAATCCCGGTCCCTTCAGGACCAGAACCTTCTGGGCTCGAAGGTTCAGAGTTCCCGCCGGCCCTTCCGCGACACAACCACCGTCCTACTCGCCTCCACAAGCCTGCAATCAAAATCAGGCCTCCCCAACGTCCCCTTTTCGGGGGACGTGCCGCAAACTCAGCGCCCCGGCTACAACCATCAGTACCAAGGCGCGCCCACCTGCCCCATCCCAGTAATCAGTGGGCAGAGGAGGGCAAGGAACACCAACCCACCCTCCTCCAATCAGAGCCGCAAATCCCCTTCATTCTGGCTCCGTCCCATCACCTGCCATGCCCGCCAGCAAACACCTATTTCACCCGGGTCCTCACTGCTACTTCTCAACGCGAGGTCGATCTGCAACAAGCGGGCCACCCTGCGGGACTTTATTGTAGAACAGAACGCGGATGCTATCTGCATCACAGAGACGTGGACTCAGGACGGTGACTGTGTCCTCCTCCAGGAAATAGCCCCCAGGCTTGAGCTTTCCACCGCCCAAGACCAACAGGTCGAGGTGGTGGAGTAGGACTGGTTGTGAAGGACGCGGTTACCATTTCTGTTCTCCAAACACCGGAGCTGACCGGCATAGAATGCCTGGGGGCAACCCTTGAGAGGAAGTAAAGACGGGGGCCTGGTCGTCTACCGGGCCCCCGGGGCCCACAAAGATGCCACTTCCGCCTTACAGGATCTGATCGTGGACTGGGCCTTGAAGTTCCCCGGCTTCTCATACTGGGCGACTTCAACATCCACCCGGACACAGCCCCCCTTGCACCCGCTGCACGAGAATTCCTTATGCATATGGATGCCCTCGACCTCTCCAGGACAGCCACTGGTCCCACCCACCAAGCTGGCCATGCACTGGATTTGATCTTCAGTCAGGGTCTCGCAATACAACACCGTGATACCAGAGCAGTGCCTTGGTCGGACCACCTGACCGTGAGGATAGAGGTCAACATCCCCTCGCAACACTACCAGAGCCTAGGCCTATCCTAGCCCGCCAAAAGAGCGATGACCCCAAAGGCTTTTGCAGCGGTGCTGGAACCCTTGAAGTCCCCGGAGGATCTCTGCCAGATCTGGTCGCCAGATGGGATAGTGTGCTCTCTAGGCCATTGATCAGATAGCCCCAAGGCGCCCCCTTCGCCCAAGGAAAACCTGCTCTCCATGGTTTACAACACACCTGAAGCAGATAAAACATCGGAGGAAGCAACTTGAGTGTTCCTGGCGACGAAAGCCGAGCGTGGAAACCAGAGCCGCTTATAGAGCCCAGCACAGGCTATACGAACTCGAGATCAAAAAGGCGAAGAGATCCCATAACGCAGCCCAGATTTCTGCTGCGGGCTCCCACTCGGCGCAGATTTTCAAAGTTGTCCGGAGTCTCCTCGCCCCCACAAAGGGAACCTAACAACTCGGCGTTAACAGCTGACGACTTCCAAAGACACTTCATTGGAAAAATCGCGGCCCTTCGGAAGGACTTACCATCGATCCCCGAGGTAGACGGCCTGAGGTCCCAGCTCCCCATCCGGGCAACCGGACAGCGTCTCTCAGAGTTCAGCCCCCTAACAACGGAGGAGGTGAGAAAGCTGGTGACCGGGCGAGAGCGACGACCTGCCCAACGGATCCCTGCCCATCACATCTAATCAAGTCCAATACTGACATCTTGTCCGGTGCTCTGAGGGACCTGGTGAATCTCTCTCTTGAAACAAGTGCCTTTCCGGACTCCCTGAAAGAGGCGAGAGTCACCCCCCTCTTGAAAAAGACATCGCTTGACCCCGAGGTTCCTGCTAACTACCGCCCGGTTGCCAACCTACCCTTCCTGGGCAAGCTTCTTGAACGAGCAGTAGAAAGCCAAATTCGGGTCTTCTTAGATCAATCCGGGGCTTGGACCCGTCCCAGTCGGGCTTCCGCGGCCACGGAGTGGAGTCCGTTCTCGTGGCAATCACTGATGACATCCGTCGGCAACTGGATCGGGAGGCTCGGCAATCCTAGTCCTCTTGGACCCTACGGCGGCCTTTGATACCGTCGACCACGACCTGCTTCTCCATCGCCTGGCGGCCTCTGGGATCCAAGACAGAGCTCTGGCCTGGCTGGAATCGTTTCCACGAGGCCGCCGCAGCGGGTCGAGTGGCAGGGTCAAGTCTCTTTGAAAAACGAACTGGAGTGTGGAGTTCCTCAGGGTGCCATTCTATCTCCCACCCTCTTTAATATCTACATCCAGCCCCTGGCTAATATTGCTAGGAGCCACGGGTTCTCCTGCTACCAATACGCAGACGACACGCAGCTGCTCTTGAAGCTTGACCCAGGGTCATCATCAGTACCGACAGTTTCAGCCTAGGATTGAGGGCGGTGACGAGCTGGCTCAGAGCATATAGACTCAAGATCAACCCGGCTAAAACGGAGATCCTCTGGCCTGGCCGTCCCGACCCCCGCCCACCACTTCCACTCTTCGAGGGCGAGTCCCTGGCTCCAGCCCCGGCGGTGAAAAGCCTGGGAGTGATCCTAGACGAAAATCTCACGATGGAGGCCCAGATCCAGGCTGCAGCTAAGGCGCCTTTTTCCATCTCCGTAGGGACCGTCGGCTGGCTCCCTACCTTCCACCAGAGGCCTTGAGAACAGTGGTCCATGCCACCGTCGTCTCACGCCGACTACTGCAACGCCCTATATGTGGGCCTCCCCCAGACAACATCTAAGAGGCTGAAACGCATCCATAACGCCGCAGCCAGACTCATTACTGGGTCATCAGTGAGGGATCACATCTCCCCATTCTTAAAGAACTCCACTGGCTGCCCCTAGAGTTCAGAGCCCTTTACAAACTCCTGGTGCTCACCTTTAAAGCCCGGCACAACATTGGGCCTTCCTATCTGAGTGACCGGCTGACGACCCAATGCAGCGAGAGGCCAGCACGCTCCATCAACGGTGACCGCCTGACTACTCCTGGAGTGCGGGAGGCTAGACTGGCGGAAACTCGGCGGAGAGCCTTCTCCGTCGCGGCCCCTTCGACTTGGAACTCACTGCCGCCCGCCCTCAGAGCCTCCGAATCTATCTGGATTCCGCCCAGCCCTGAAGACCTGGCTCTTCCGCCTAGCGTTCGGGACTGGCTCGGTACCCTGGACTACTTGAGCCACCCCTCCTGTTTATATTCCATGTTTTTAAACTGTTGTACATTGTTCACCCTAGGGTTTTAACTATTGTAAGTCGCCCGGAGCACCGCCGGTGGAGGGCGACTCACAAATATTAAAGTATTATTATTATTATTAGTACCAGCAATAATCAATATGAACAGGAAACCAGTAATATTATTTTCTACATACCTTCCCTTTATTAAAATAGTGGATAATCTTCCGACAAAGGTTTTCTTTGCGCTGCCACTCTGTTTGTGATGGGTAGTGCAAGAACTCCCGAAGAGGTCTGTCTTCCCACTGCAGCAGCTCACAGTATAAGAGCAATGTAAAAGCAGCCTCTGTTGAAACAAAGATATGAACATTACACAAAAATGTTCAAAACCTATATATGTTTACAATATCTTAATATGTACAGGCTGAAAAAATGTTTTGCAAAAAAACCTGAGTTCTCAATATATCAAAAAGAAGAAGAAGAGAAAAGAAAAAGAAAAGAAAACTACACTGACAAATATTTTGCCAAAAGCTAGCAGGGGTAGTGGTTTGGTTGCTTGATTAGGATTCTGAAGGTAAGAGTTCGATTCTTTGCTTGACTCAATGAAATAGGACTCCTGGACATGTTAGTATTAAAACCTCAATTTAGTTTTCCATTTACAAGGGCAACTAACTGTTTGGCCCAAGCACCTGCTAGAAAAGCTCCCAGGAGCAAATACATGACCATTTATTCGCTTCTGGGAGATACAGCAATCACTTCAATAGATCCACCACACCTGCAGAGATATGTCCTATCTATGGGTCCTTCCACACAGCCATATAACCCAGAATATCAAGGCAGAAAATCCCACAATATCTGCTTTGAACTGGGATATCAGAGTCCACAATGCCATATATTCCAGTTCAAAACAGATAATCTGGGATTTTATTCTGATGTATGGAAGGGACCTATAAAAGAGTAATAGATGTTAAATATCTTACTCTTAAAACATCTATTTCTTCAATTCTATGACCCAATTTACATGAATGGATATTATCATAGCAACCATGTGATCCTATCATGAATGTTAGGTCATCCATTACAATCATCCCGAGAGGCCGAAATACCAAATTTAAGGACCCTTCCACACAGCTTTATAACCCAGAATATCAAGGCAGATAATCCACAATATCTGCTTTGAACTGGATTATCAGAGTGCACACTGCCTAATCTAGTTCAATGTGGATTCTATACAGCTGTGTGGAATGGTTCTAAGATTACTTTCTTTAAAACAGGGTTATTGTTAATTCAGAACGGGCTGTAAATTTCATTACTTAAACTTAATAGATAAAATACGCAAAACAAAATAGTTAGAACACACCATTAATTAAAACTATTTTTCATTTCATTATATAGTAGGTATCTAACTTATTGTATTTACAACAATCTCCCTTGTCTTGATCTCTAGGGATCAATGAATGATGTATTCTTTCAGTATTGCTCGAGTCAGTAGGAATTTCCAGGCAGCCTCCTGACAGCAGCTTAATTAAGAAGGGAGGCATATTATATTGTTCCACCAGGTCATGCCTCAGAAGTACAGGCTAGACTTTTGACTGCCATCTTCAAGATCAATGCTTTTATCTTGCCAAGTGATTGTGGACTTTTTTTTAGTTCAACGAATTTCTTCTTTCTGGTGCTTCAGTCAAAACCGTCACTAGCTGAGTCTACTAAATTTTCCGATATATGACAATTTCAGCAATTTAAGGTCCCCATAATGCTCCCAAATGATATCTATTCGGTGTAGATGACATTTCCACCACATTTGGAGCCACTTTAGATCCTGCAAGTGGTCAAAACAAAATTTTGCTAAGATTTTCTCCTCAAAATGTTCCCAAATACACTCTTTGGGAACCAGGACCACCCAAAAGCATGGTCCTAGAGCATATTTAAAGGCATTTGAGAGTATAAATTCATACATTTTTTTGCAGAACAGTAGGGAATCCAAGATCCCCTAGAGAATTAATGCAGTTTTCCATACCTGCTTGTCCATCCCTTCTACACTATTAGTTCCTCAGATTGAGCTAGCTTTTTTGTTATGGCTGTGCACTATTTTGCACTTACTTATCAGCTGTCAGCACAACCCTAGCCAGCTTGCTCAATGGTCAGGAAGTCTGGAAGTTGGAGGCTCAAACTCTGGAGGACCGCAGTTTGAGGATACCTGGCCTAAAGAGTATGCCAAAATGTCTGTTGTCAACAGTGGCCCCACCTGCATGACCCCTGTACCTGTACTTAAGTCAGTGGTTCTCAACCTAGGGTCCCCAGATGTTTTGGGCCTTCAACTCCCAGGAATCCTAACAGATGGTAAACTGGCTGGTATTTCTGGAAGTTGTAGGCCAAAGACATCTGGGGACCCCAGGTTGAGAACCACTGACCTGAGCTGATGCTTTCTTCATAGCCAAACGTAATGCTTCGCCTTATACCTGGGTGGGCTCAGTTGAAAGACACCAAGTTTCCCAAATTCTCTATCCAGATTTAAGTGATATACAACATATCTCCCCCCTTTCCAATAATTAAATCAAAGTTAATAGTAATTTTGGTTTTGGGTGGCAATGTATTCTGTTCATAGAACAGCAGTATAGAGGGAATCAAAAGGGGGAAAACAGCTGACTCAGAACATCTGAGTCTTGCTCTTTTATTAACTATCTCTTTTTCTGTTTTCTAATTCTCTGGCAGTCTTCTGACTGTTTCTTTGTAACTAGGAGAAAAGCTGAGTAGCTGAGTATGGACTGGAATCTTGATTAGAAGAACTATAGAAGAAGGTTCATATGAAATGGTCCTGCTGTGAGTAATAAGGACTGACTGACCTCACTTGAGGTTACTTTCTAAGAGATTTTACCACAGGGAGCTGCCCCTTTGAGCCGCCACTTCAATGAATTACAAGGGAAGAGGACCCTCCTCGCTATCTGTTAAGACTGCCCAGAGGTTGGGTGAAAAAGCCCTGTGGCTTTACCTGAAGGGAAGAGCCTGTATATGGCTGTAGTAAATGAGGTTCCTCTGAGTGAAAGTCAGGAGGAAGAGTCTTATGGAAGGTTTACAATTTTCTAACTTGCATGTGGGGTGAGAAATGTGCATTCCATCACTGTTGTACTTACATATTTAAGGATATTTATACTGCATTTAACCGAAGTATAGAACAAACCAAAGCATTAAAAATGCTTTTCAAAAATCCTTTAAAAACAGTGGTATGTGCCATATGAACTATTAGGAAAATACTCAGGAAAACAAGAAGATACCTTACCTTTGTGAGATAGTGTCTGTCTTACCTCACAAAGTTCCAAATGTTTTCATACCAAGTAA
Source organism: Anolis apletophallus (assembly GCA_030556195.1). Lineage (NCBI taxonomy): Eukaryota > Metazoa > Chordata > Lepidosauria > Squamata > Anolidae > Anolis > Anolis apletophallus. The sequence goes on from JARBWK010000853.1 coordinate 7,337, forward strand.
GTAAGGGGATAAGACTCTTCAGCATGATAATTTAGGAGTGTGCAAGGGTAGATATCAGACCCAGAGGAGACCAGGGGAGCACACCTTTCCCTGCATCTGCTTTCACAAAAATACACCCAAATGCTCCCCAAACACACATTTTGAGATATGGGGTCATTTTTGGTACCTTTTAGGTCCCATAAGGCATTTTTTTAAAATTACAAATTTTCTTTTTGACCCGTAAGTAGGTTACGGTGTGTGTGTCTAATCATGACCCCCAGAGGTCATTTTGGGACATTATGAAAGTATGCCTTACTTTTGTCCTGCTGGGGCCACAGAAATGTCCCCGTAGTCCAATCCTGCATTTTGCCCACCCGGATTAGAGTATGGCACTGAAGTAGCCTGATGGAAACTGGCTGTTACCTTCTCCCTTGGTTACTCTTACAGCTACAGTAATTAAATCCTAGCAGCTGGATTTTAATCTTCATGCGTGTTCTTTCATAACAGAATAGCAGAAGCCAGACACTAATTATAAAAGATTCTGTACACAGACTACAGGGTGTGATTTTAAAATATTAATTCAGATGTAAAGTAATCAGCTCATAATAAAGTAGTGCAAAATATGGCTCAATGTTCTTTCTGCGGCTTGGGATTTTTCGTAATGGCTATTTCCATTCATGAACATGAACTCTCTGTCACTATGTCAGAAATTGTAACATCAAGAAATCCTTTATGTCCTGGCAAACCATACCACATTTGACTTATAAGAAAATTAAATAGCTTTTGGGGGCATTAGAGATGTTTTGTAAAATAATAATAGCAGAAGCAAAGCTTCATGTAGCACCCATGGGCCCGTCCGTGCCACGGGGGAGGGGTGACGCACCGGGGGTCCCGTTGGCATTGGGACCCGCACAGGCTGAAAGGGACTCGGAGGATGAGTTGGAAGGCCCAGAGCAAGACTGGTCAGCCGTACCTTTGCCCAGTTCACCTGTAGAGAGTTTAGCCTGGGATCTTGAGTGGGAGCATTCTCCCGGGGAAGGAGCGGACCAGGTGGAGATGGGAGGCAGCGAAGCAGATAGCGGAGATAGTTATGAATTCCCAAATGGCCGAGGTTCCCAAGAGCTGGCCGAGCAGCAGATGGAGGCTAGCGGCTGGGAAACTCCGGGGGGCTGCTTCTCAGGAAGATAGCGATACTAGGCTGGAAGAGCGGGGCCGTTCTCACAACAGGCGCAGGGACATAGAGGAGGGCAGGAGGAGCTGGCATCTGTCCCTAGACCGTCACCGTTCGGAAAGTAGAGACTGGAGACGCCGGGCCCTAGATCGTCGGGGTTCCAGGCCGAGGATTAAGAACGGCCCGTGGGAACTGATCGTCAGTTCTCCGGCCACGTCTTTACTGAATAGGCGCGAAGCGGAGTGGGACCACAAGCCAACAGTGGTCATCAAGCCTTGCCTTGCCTTTGCCTTGTTTCTTGAGCCGCAGTGGATTGCGGCACCTTGCCCTGTTTCCTGATTCGCATTGGTTTGCGAAACCTTGCCCTGTTTCCTGATTCGCATTGGATTGCGAAACCTTGCCACGCTTCAAGCTATTTGCTACGTTACTTTGGACTACTTGCTTTATTTTGGACTACTTGCTTATTATTGGACTATTTACTCTTTGGAACTGTTTTTATATACTCAATAAAGTAGTTAGCCTTTGCTACGTCTCCGTGTGTGTGTTAAAGGGGCAGTTCTAAGTCGGCGATTGTGACACTTCATAATTTGATTTCAGTGCTGTTCCCAATGTTCAACATGAGTCTATGGGCTGTATCACTGCCTATTTTTATGACTCCTGCTCACGCCTTAATCCAAGAACAAAACAGCACATTCTGTAGCACTTCCATATAGGGCATATAGGGTGTGTGTTTCTGGGTAGGGGGTATTTTTATTGGATGATTGTAGTCCCCAGTGGGGTGCATCTCCCTCTCTGGTATTGATTAAAGTGGTTTTGAGTTATGAGGTAGGAAGGCATCTGAGATATCTTCACAGGCTCGTACTCCATTGGCAAACTGAGAACTGGAAAGATGGACAACAGAAGAAGGTGTGGCTGTGGCTGTGAGGAAAAGGGTACTCGGGAAAAAAAATACAGGAAAAGGGAAGGAGGTGGGTGGAATACCCCAACCACCAAGCAGTCACCTCAGTGAGTGAGGGTTTCTTTGTAGAGCTGTTGGATCATTCTCCTGGCTATCACTTTGGAGAATGGGGAGAAGTCTGAAAGTAAGAGATGGATGCCAGGCTGCTGGCAGTTTTATAGCCCTTAGAGGACAAACATAATCCTAAAGTAAGCTCCTGTCCATGACATTAATGAGGGCTAGGAGAGAAATTTATCTACAGCTGTATTGTATGGTTACGTTTCGAATAAATAGCAAGTCTAAAAACATCTACATCTTACGATGGTAAGGATGGATGGAGTAGCCAGGGCCAGGAACTCTGAATGTATCCAGTGTGCATCAAGTTTTAAAGCACCTCTGGAAGTCTGAATCTATTTTGAATTTTAAAAAGGCATACACCCCGTCTCCCATGCATTGTGTCCAAATTGAGAGTCCATCACAATACAGCTTTTTGACCACCATCACACTGCTGGCTGCAGCATATTGTAGACCTTGACAAGTTTGACCCTCCCCACCCCACCCCGCCACACTAAAGGATCCTAAATGAGATCAACAAATTGAGAAATTAAATGGATGCTAAATTAAAATGAATGAGTCCCTTATCAACATGTGAAAGCAACTATTTATCAATTGAAATATAGTATAAATATTGTATAATAAATAAGATGTTTCCTATCTGAAGTTTACCACCTGTCATATGTTATAAATTATATGAAAATTATGTTAAATACATTCAGCTAAAACAAATTAGCTGGAACTTTCCAACTGCTGAACTGTTTTGAATCAATTGCTTATTCCTATGGAAGATGTTTTTGCAAATACATGGGTGATTTAATGAACAAAAAGGATAATACATTAAAATATCAGAACTGTCACATTTTTCTAAAGGTATCATAACTCCATTTGAAATCAAGACACATATTCTCTACCCAATTAAATTTCTGGATTATAACAGAATCAGCTATTTCTGTGATGCCCTCTAGATAACAACGATATGCAAATGTAGGTATGGTATATACTCCTATATAAGCCTAGACATTTTAATCAAAATTGACCCCAAATCCCCGTACCTCAATTCTTCCCTTCTTTGAGTGGAGTGACAAAAGGCTAGAGCATAGTCTGACCCATGAGAACCTAAAAGAAGCACTAATCCTGCCTACTGCTTCTGGTCTTTTTTTTTACTATCGACAGGAAAATGGCAATGGCAGCGGCCATGGGTGTTTTCTCCCTCTCTACAGAATATCCCCTGATTTATCCACAGATTGCATCAAAATCCATAAATTTGGCTCCCAAATCTTACCTTGAGCACATTGACTTATACATGAGAATATAGGGCATAGAGACCATTTGCTTGATGTTTGATTTATAATTGTATACATTTACTGAAATTCCTGAATTCCTGAAAAATAGCTTAAAATACTTTTCAGAAGACCAGCTCCCTGAGGGGAAGGAAGCTGCCTGTTCAACCTGTGGCTCTGGACGCTGGGCCCCTTTAAAGTGGCTGGTAAGAGGCTTGAGACCCCTCCCTCCCTCCCAGAAGACCAGCTCCCTGAGGGGAAGGAAGCTGCCTGTTCAACCTGTGGCTCTGGACGCTGGGCCCCTTTAAAGTGGCTGGTAAGAGGCTTGAGACCCCTCCCTCCCTCCCAGAAGACCAGCTCCCAGGGGAAGGAAGCTGCCTGTTCAACCTGTGGCTCTGGACACTGGGCCCCTTTAAAGTGGCTGGTAAGAGGCTTGAGACCCCTCCCTCCCAGAAGACCAGCTCCCTGAGGGGAAGGAAGCTGCCTGTTCAACCTGTGGCTCTGGACGCTGGGCCCCTTTAAAGTGGCTGGTAAGAGGCTTGAGACCCCTCCCTCCCAGAAGACCAGCTCCCTGAGGGGAAGGAAGCTGCCTGTTCAACCTGTGGCTCTGGACGCTGGGCCCCTTTAAAGTGGCTGGTAAGAGGCTTGAGACCCCTCCCTCCCTCCCTGAGGGGAAGAGCTGCCCAGCTCTGGACACTCCCTGAGGCTTGAGGGAAGGAAGCTGCCTGTTCCACCTGTGGCTCTGGACACTGGGCCCCTTTAAAGTGGCTGGTAAGAGGCTTGAGACCCCTTCCTCCCCCTCCCTCCCAGAAGACCAGCTCCCTGAGGGGAAGGAAGCTGCCTGTTCAACCTGTGGCTCTGGACACTGGGCCCCTTTAAAGTGTCTGGTAAGAGGCTTGAGACCCCCCTCCCTCCCAGAAGACCAGCTCCCTGAGGGGAAGGAAGCTGCCTGTTCAACCTGTGGCTCTTGACGATGAACCCCTTTAAAGTGGCTGGTAAGAGGCTTGAGACCCCTCCCTCCCTCCCAGAAGACCAGCTCCCTAAGGGGAAGGAAGCTGCCTGTTCAACCTGTGGCTCTGGACACTGGGCCCCTTTAAAGTGGCTGGTAAGAGGCTTGAGACCCCCCCTCCCTCCCAGAAGACCAGCTCCCTGAGGGGAAAGGAAGCTGCCTGTTCAACCTGTGGCTCTGGACACTGGGCCCCTTTAAAGTGGCTGGTAAGAGGCTTGAGACCCCCTCCCTCCCCTCCCAGAAGACCAGCTCCCTGAGGGGAAGGAAGCTGCCTGTTCAACCTGTGGCTCTGGAGTGGCTGGGCCCCTTTAAAGTGGCTGCCTGTTCAAGTGGCTCTGAGACCCTCCCTCCCAGAAGACCAGCTCCCTGGGGAAGGAAGCTGCCTGTTCAACCTGTGGCTCTGGACACTGGGCCCCTTTAAAGTGGCTGGTAAGAGGCTTGAGACCCCTCCCTCCCTCCCAGAAGACCAGCTCCCTGCAGGGAAGGAAGCTGCCTGTTCAACCTGTGGCTCTGGACACTGGGCCCCTTTAAAGTGTCTGGTAAGAGGCTTGAGACCCCCCTCCCTCCCAGAAGACCAGCTCCCTGAGGGGAAGGAAGCTGCCTGTTCAACCTGTGGCTCTGGACACTGGGCCCCTTTAAAGTGGCTGGTAAGAGGCTTGAGACCCCCCTCCCTCCCTCCCAGAAGACCAGCTCCCTGAGGGGAAGGAAGCTGCCTGTTCAACCTGTGGCTCTGGACGCTGGGCCCCTTTAAAGTGGCTGGTAAGAGCTTGAGACCCTCCTCCCAGAAGACCAGCTCCCTGAGGGGAAGGACCAGCTGGCCTGGAGGCCCTTTAAAGTGGCTGGTAAGAGGCTTGAGACCCCTGTTCCCAGAAGACCAGCTCCCTGAGGGGAAGGAAGCTGCCTGTTCCACCTGTGGCTCTGGACACTGGGCCCCTTTAAAGTGGCTGGTAAGAGGCTTGAGACCCTCCCTCCCAGAAGACCAGCTCCCTAAGGGAAGGAAGCTGCCTGTTCAACCTGTGGCTCTGGACACTGGGCCCCTTTAAAGTGGCTGGTAAGAGGCTTGAGACCCTCCCTCCCTCCCAGAAGACCAGCTCCCTGAGGGAAGGAAGCTGCCTGTTCAACCTGTGGCTCTGGACACTGGGCCCCTTTAAAGTGGCTGGTAAGAGGCTTGAGACCCCTCCCTCCCTCCCAGAAGACCAGCTCCCTGAGGGGAAGGAAGCTGCCTGTTCAACCTGTGGCTCTGGACACTGGGCCCCTTTAAAGTGGCTGGTAAGAGGCTTGAGACCCCTCCCTCCCTCCCAGAACACCAGCTCCCTGAGGGGAAGGAAGCTGCCTGTTCCACCTGTGGCTCTGGACGCTGGGCCCCTTTAAAGCGGCTGGCAAGAGGCTTGGGACCCCCCTCCCAGAAGACCAGATCCCTGAGGGGAAGGAAGCTGCCTGTTCCACCTGTGGCTCTGGACGCTGGGCTGCTTTTAAAGCCCGTCAAAGCCCCGTCACGTTGGACTGGGCAGCGGAGGAGGACACCCCAGAAGACCTCGTCTCCAACATCTGTGGCCTGCTGTCTTGTAGGCTTGGCGTATTGATTGGGCTGTTTGGGGTGTGGAGTTGAGTGAGTGAGTGTGTGTGGGTGGGTGTGTGTGGGGGGTGTGTGTGTGTGTGAATGTTCTATCCATTTAATTATGCACCATCAGCACTTTGAATTTAATTGCCTTAATAACTGGAAACTTTAAGACGCTACTACCACACTATAAGGCATTGTGTGCCAACTCTATGGATTGCTGCTATTGGTAATTTCAGCCTGGTGCTAGACCTGATCCTGAACTGTGGTGCTCATCGTGACCCGCTATCTGCCTTCTCGCACTTTATAGACCAATAGCCTACTCTGCACTTTACCGCTATCACTGCCTTCCATGATACTAATGTTACGACCAAGTCTGTCGCACTTTATGCTGGCACTTGCACTTTGTGCATTGTTAATAGTCTACAACAACTTGGAGGGAGGTGGAAGCTGCAGGGAAGGAAGGGTTACGGGCGAAAGATCTACATTTTATATGAGTGCACTAAACCAGGATTCCCTTTACGGCGTACAACTGGGTGATATGGAGAGAGAACATGCAGGAGGGATGGTTCCCGGGTGGGGGGCTCCTATCGGGGTGGTGACTGGGAGAGGAAGATGCGGGAAAGGGAGACCCAAAGTATGGATTCGGCCTAGAATTTGTGATGGATCTAAATTACCAATTCAACCTAGAAGAGAACACTCAAAATTTTTAATTCGGCCAAAAATAAATGCCAGGTCAGTCAATGGTAAAACATCAACAATACAAGATTTAATTCTGGAAGAACAAGCTGACCTGGCTTGTATAACGGAGACCTGGTTGGATGAGGCTGGGGGTTAATCTCTCCCAGCTCTGCCCACCGGGGGTTATTCCGTACAGCACCAAGCGAGACCGGGAGGCGGGAGGGAGTCACAGTGGTCTATAAGGATTCCATCCCTTGACCAGGTGCCCCATCCCGCAGTCAACCACGTTCGAATGTGTCGGCCTAAGGGTTGGTGATCGGGACAGGATAGGGATTCTGCTAGTGTACCACCACCCGCTGCACTACAGTCTCCTTACCTGAGTAGCTGGAGTGGTCTCAGGCCTGGCCGTGGAGTCTCAGCGGCTCATCGTGCTGGGAGACTTCAACGTCCATGCCGAGACCCCTCTATCAGGAGCGGCTCAGGACTTCATGGCCGCCATGGCAACCATGGCCTGCCCCAGCTAATATCAGGTCCCACCCATAGTGCAGGACACACGTTAGATCTGGTTTTCTGCCAGGGATGGAATGAAGGTGGCGGAACTGACCATCATTCCTTTGCCATGGACCGACCACCACCTGATCAGGTTTAGACTCACTGTGCCTTCCACCACCTCAGGGGTGGTGGACCTATTAGAATGGTCCGCCCCAGGAGACTTATGGATCCGAATGGATTCCTGGCGGCTCTTGGGGACTTTCCCGCCTCCTCGGTAAGTGACCCTGTCGAGGCTCTTGTTTCTCTCTGGGACAGGGAGATGACAAGGGCTATTGACACGATCGCTCCAGAACGCCCCCTCTTGAGTAACCGAGCTAAACCAGCTCCTTGGTTTTACTGAGGAGCTGGCAGCAATGAAGCGAAAAAAGAGGCTAGAGTGTGTGTGGCGTCGGAGAAGCGGAGCAGATCAGCTCAGGCTGGTCCCCTTTTTGAGGACTTATGACGCAGCAACAAAAGCCACAAAAAACATCTATCGCGGCCAAGGTGGCCGCCGCAAAGAACCGTCCAGCGGAACTGTTCCGAGTCGTTAGGGGTCTTTTAACCGCCACAGTGCGAGATCCTGACGGCTCGGTGGTACGCTGTGAAGAATTTGCTAAGGCCTTCGTGGATAAAGTGGCGCTGATCCGTTCGATTTCGATACCACTTTAACGGCAGTCTCTGAGGATGTGACACGAGCACCTGCTTGTCCGGTTTTAATGGATTCGTTTCAATTGGTTCAGCTCGAGGATGTGGACAAGATCCTTGAGGCGAGGCCCACTACATGCATCCTAGACCCTGCCCATCCTGGCTGATCAAGGAAGCCAGAGGGGTTTGGCAGAGTGGGTGAAGGTGGTGGTTAATGCCTCCTTACAGGGAGGGCAAAATTCCAGCCAGCTTAAAGCAAGCTGTTATAAAACCGCTGTTGAAAAAAAACCATCACTGGACCCCACTCAGTAGTGAACTATCGGCCAGTTTCCAATCTCCCTATTTGGGCAAAGTCATGGAACGTGTGGTGGCTTCACCAACCCAGGGGTTCTTGGTAGACACTGATTATCTTGATCCAGCACAGTCTGGCTTTAGGCCGGGACATGGTACTGAAACAGCCTTGGTGGCTTTGGTAGATGATCTACGCGGGAACTCGACAGGGAGTGTGTCCCTGTTGGTTCTGCTGGACCTCTCAGCGGCTTTCGATACCGTTGACCACGGTATCCTTCTGGTCGCCTTGCAGACATGGGGCTTGGGGGTACTGCTCTGCAGTGGCTCCAATCCTTCCTGAAGGTCGTACCCAGAAGGTGTCATTGGGTGACACCTGTTCGGCTCCACAGCCGTTGTCGGTGTGGAGTCCCTCAGGGTTCAGTTCTGTCCCCGATGTTATTCAACATCTACATGAAACCGCTGGGAGAGATCATTCGGAGTTTCGAGTAAGGTGTTATCTGCACGCAGATGACGCCCAGATCTGTCACTCCTTCCCACCTGTCACCAAGGGAGGCTGTCAGACCTTGAACCGATGCCTGGCCGCTGTGTCGGACTGGATGAGGGCTAGCAAGTGAAACTAAATCCAGATAAGACAGAGGTCCTCCTGGTCAGTCGCAAGGCCGAACAGGGCATAGGGTTACAGCCTGTGTTGGATGGGGTTACTCCCCTGAAGACACAGGTTCGCAGCTTGGGAGTGATCCTGGATTCATCGCTGAGCCTGGAACCCCAGGTCTCAGCGGTGGCGGGAGCTTTTGCACAGTTAAGACTCGGCGCCAGCTGCGCCGTACCTTGGGAAGTCTGATCTGGCTACGGTCGTCCACGCTCTGGTCACATCCCGAATAGATTACTGCAACGCACTCACGTGGGGCTGCCTTTGAAGACAGTTCGGAAATTGCAATTAGTCCAGCGGGCGGCAGCCAGGTGCTAACGGGAGCTACATACAGGAGCACACCACCCCCTGTTGTGTCAGCTCCACTGGCTGCCTGTCCAATTCGGGCTCAATTCAAAGTGCTGGTTTTGACCTTTAAAGCTCTATACGGTTCTGGCCCAGCTTACTTGTCTGAACGCATCGCCGCTATGTCCCACCTCGTAATCTAAGATCATCCGGGAGGCCCTGCTCTCGCTCCCGGCTACATCTCAGATGAGGCTGGTGGGGACGAGGATAGGGCCTTCTCGGTGGTGGCTCCCCGCCTGTGGAATGCGCTTCCTATTGATGTACGATCCACCACATCCCTCCTGGCCTTCAGGAAAAAAGTAAAATCCTGGCTGTGGGACCAGGCATTTGTACACCAGCACAAGGCAGCATTTTAGATTGGCCATAATCACCCACTTTCATTAAAAACCAATGTTTTTATGGACTGAACATTGTTTTAATCCAGAGTGAATGTGTATGGTGCTAATGTAGTTGTATTTTAATGTATTTTTAATGTATTTTAATTGTTGAAGTGTTTTGGGGTTTATATTGTTATTATGTGGGCATTGAATTGTGCCATACTGTAAGCCGCTCTGAGTCCCCCCTTGGGGGTTGAGAAGAGCGGGGTAAAATCCCGAAATAAATAAATAAATAAATAATGAAAACTATACTTTACATGTTTTAAAATGCAAATTTAAAGACGTTAGTAAAGAATATTTGAATAAAGCTTTCTTTCTTATTTACCTGTGTAGTTCTCAGCCTGCAAGTGCATATCACACAACTTGTGGATGTAGCGGATATACATTTCCTCCTTGTTAATTTCAGATTTATAGAAGTTCTGAAAAGCAAAAGATAGCATGAAATGGAAAAAAAGAATTTTTGGTAAAGAGTCTGTCTTAGATATTTCAGGAATCAATGACCCAGTTCCAACATGCTGAGCTATGTTTACTAAACATTGTTTAGTAAGAGCTTGAACAATTACTCTTTGGAGTTATATATCCCAGAAACTGCAACTGGATGATTTTGGGAACTGTAGTTCAAAACCCCATATAATTTTCCTAGGCTCTAGTCCAGGTATGGGCAAACCTTGGCCCTCCAGGTGTTTTGGACTTCAACTCCCACAAATCCCAGGAATCCCAGCAATCTTACCAGCTGTTAGGAATTATGGGAGCTGAAGTCCAAAACACTTGGAGAGCCGAAGTTTGCCCATGGCAGCTCTAGTTTTAGCTTTGCAAGAATAATTCATTGTGAACCTTAGGTTCATGAACTCTCTCCTTCATGCACAAGTCCGAAACTGTACATATAATAATAATAAAACTTTATTTATAACCCGCATCCATCCCGGAGGGACTCGGAGCGACTTACATGGGGCCGTGCCCGAACAACACATCATAAAATACAACAGCATAGAAAACAAATAAACATAATAAAAACAATAAACACAACAAAATACATCTGTGAAACACAGCAATACAAGTGAATCTAAAAACAAAACCAACAGGGTGGGCCGCATGAACATATAGGGTATTTTAAAAACTCGGGGGAGAACTAGGAGTAGCGTCAGGCACAAAAGGTCACATAGGGGAAAAAGGACTCACTGAAATGGGGGCTGTCAGGACTGGGAGACCTGAGCTTAGGAGAAGTTCAGGCTCCCAGCCTGCCATGAGATTGCACCGACCTTTGCCCCAGTTCTTTGGTGACCTTGGCTCCAGTTGCATAGAGACTGTGCTGAGTCAAGTGGGAGTGACGTAACTTCCAGATGTGTGTGAGCCTGCGGAGGGAAGTGAGGTAAACTCCTCCGAGCCTGGACATTGGACAATTGGACTCATAACGCTGACTCATGGACCCATGAGGTCATATCCCTTCGGACTATGGGATATGCTGAATCACCCCGGATATGGTGCAACCCTGCTTGGACATTGCATGGGCAATGGGGAGGGGCTCAGGGTATATAAGGTGTGTTTGGGTGGCGGGCCGGTGCTTTTGCTTCACGTGTGTCATACCTACAATAAAATCGTGTTGGACCGTGCTTCAATCTACGCGTGATCCTTACCGAGTGTTGGAGAGTCGTTACAGAAGCAAAAGCCCCTTTTCAACTATCCCAGCAATGGAGAGGTTGGCTTGGAAAGAAGAAGAATATATTGACAGATGGGATTCGGCTCCTGAGGAAGTCCGGCGCACTATGGAGTGGGATTGGACCACCCTCGACCAAGTGGGGTGCCCGGATGAGCACCGAGAGATGATGGAAGGTGCGGTTGCCCAGGAGGATGAGTTTGAAGAAGCGGAGCGACTGTGGGAAGCTCAGGTGAGCTTGGAAGTGGCCCGGAGAAGGAGAGAGCGATATGACTCCAGGCAGGCGGAGGTCTGGAGAACCGGAGGGATCGGAGGAGCTGTTCCGAAGGACTGGTCAGCTCAGGCAGATCCAGAAGCGTGTGGGACCAGGGAGACTGTGCCGAAGGACAGGCCAGCTCAGATGGAGGTCCGGAGGGCCGGAGGGATCGGAGAAGCTGTTCCGAAGGACTGGTCAGCTCAGGTGGATCCAGAAGTGCGTGGGCCCAGGGAGACTGTGCCGAAGGACAGGCCAGTTCGGATGAACGTGATGGAGTGTGGTAGTGAGACCACGGAACCTGCATCACTCTCGGAGTTGGAAGTGATGAAATGTAAGTTGGAGGCTATGGAACAGACTATGAGGAGGATGTCTCGAGCCATGTCCCGAAGAGAGCCGATAGAGTCAGTTTGGAGTGCCCCGGGCGGAGGAGACTTCACTTATTATTCATGGATGGATGGTGGAATATCAGCTGAGCGTCCTAGATCTCCTTTGGGAGTGAGGACCGTTGGTGGCCATCCAGGAGGAAGTCCCGCTCAGATGAGGCGCCCTGTGCAACAGGCTGGAATGGGAAGAGGTGTTACCAGGCTCGAGGTCCCTCAAGGAAGGGAAGTACTGTCCCAGGAGTTTGGGGCCCGTATGAAGAAGGAACCATTACGGGTTGAGTTTGAAGGGGAAGCCTGCAAAGTAGCCTTTTTTGCAGCTGCGGTGCAAGACCATATGGAGGACTATGGTCACCTTTATCCCAGTGACAACAGCAGAGTGCGAGCCATCGGAGCGGTGTTCAAAGGAAGGGCAGCTGAATGGTATGTCCAATGCCATGACCGCCGAGACCCGTGTTTGCGATCCGTGAGAGATTTTCTGCAGGCGATTAGGAATCGGTTTCGGGATCCGCTGGAGAGGATTAAGGCAAAGGAAGCGCTGCGCGCCTGACTCAGGATCCGGTCCGTCACCGAGTATGCAGAAGAGTTTATGGGATTGACTGGAAAAGTTGCGAATGGTCCCCAGCTACCCTACTCGAGTTGTTTAAGGATGGCCTACGGAAGGAGATCCTCGAGTGGTGTCTGCATCGAGATGATCCTGGCGACGTTGATGGTTGGATCCAGCTGGCCGGCAGTGTAGAAGGGATTCTCGCCCAGGTACAGCGGCGACGTTTCCAGCCTGCGAGATCCAGGGGATCCAGTCGTGGTGCAGTTGAGGGGCGATTCCGAGGGGGAGAGCCTAGACGTGGCGGTGACAACCGATCCAGTGTTACCAGAAGGCCGACGATGGGACGAGGCCTTTGTTTTATTTGTTCCCAACCTGGTCATTTTGCGTCCCAGTGCCGGCAGAGGCAGGTGCTGGAGCCAGTGAAGGTGGCCTCTGCTAAAGCAGCAAGTGGGGACATTGATGATAAAAAAGTGTTGGGGTGAGCTCTAATATACAATGTACCTTGGGATTGTTTAAAGGGAATGAGATTGTAGAAAGGAAAGCTCTGGTGGACTGCGGGTGTTCGGAGAACATTATGTCCCCAAAGTTGATAGGGATTTGGGTGGGAACAAAGCCCTTGGAAACGCCCATAACCTTTACTCAATTGGATGGGTCTTTTATTGAGGGTGGCCCGTTCTCTGTAGGGACTAAAGATTTAAAGGGTCGGGTGGGACCCTGGGAGGGGACATTGATTTTGTGGTGGCCCCTATTAAAGGACATGAGGTGGTGTTGGGGTTGCCGTGGCTAGAGCAGGCAAACCCCAAGATCGATTGGAAGACAGGAATTGTACAGTGTGCTCCTAGTAAAGAGGGGAGGTGGAAAGTGAAGTACAAGGGGTGCCTGTCAGTATTGGGACTATGCAGATGTGTTTAATCCGGTTCTGGCTCAGAGTCTTCCTCCCCCCCGCAATGTGCAGTGTAGTATAGAGGTCAAGGAGGGGGCTGTTTTACCCAAACCCAAGATCTATGCCATGACCGTGAAGGAAAAGGAAGCTTTAAGGGAACAGATAGACGGGTATTTGAGCAAGGGGTTTATTAGGAGGTCCGAGTCTCCCATTGCGGCACCAGTTTTGTTTCGTGAGAAGAAGGATGGTAGGCTGCGGTTGTGTATTGATTATAGAGGTTTGAATGCTGTTAGTACTACCAACTGTTACCCTTTGCCATTGATCAAGGATTTGTTAGGTCAATTAGGAGGTGGTAAGGTTTTTACCAAGTTGGATTTAATTGACGCGTTTCATATGGTGAGGGTGAAGAGGAGCGATCAATGGAAGACTGCTTTTTCCTGCCCCTCGGGCTGTACGAATGGGTCGTAATGCCATTCGGATTGGCTGGAGCTCCAGGCATTTTCATGCAATTAATAAATGAGGTGTTGCACCCCCTTTTGTATAAAGGGGTGTTTGTATATTTGGATGATATTGTGATTGTGACGCGTACTAGAGATGAGCATGTTTGTTTGGTGAGGGAGGTGTTAGAGAGGCTACGGCAAGCGAGTCTGTATGTAAAGTTGAGTAAGTGCGAATTTGGCAAGGCTCAGATTGATTTCCTGGGATATAGGATTAGTGGCGATGGGGTCGCAATGGATCCGGCTAAGGTGGATGACGTATTGAATTGGGAGGCTCGCAGACTCGTAGACAGCTGCAGGCTTTCTTAGGGTTAGCCAATTTTATCGCACTTTTATATCGGAGTTTTCAGCGATAACCCTCCCGCTTACTGAGTTATTGAAGACCAAGGGTAGGGTGAGTAGAAGAGGAATAAGTATCCAGGTGCAAAGCATGATTGGACCAAGGAATGTCAAGAGGCTTTGTGAAAACTGAAGAGAGCTTTTACCAATGGACCCCTATTGATGCATCCGAATGTGGATAAGCCTTTTGTGGTGCAGTGCGATGCTTCTGCTTGGGCGTATGGTGGAGTGTTGTTGCAGGAGGATGATCGAGGTGGATTGAGGCCGTGTGCTTTTTTTTCTAAGAAATTTGGAGAGCATGAGCGGAAGTGGCCAGTCTGGGAAAAGAGGCGTTTGCTGCGGAACGCTTTGCAAACGTGGCGGCAGTTTTTAGAGGGTGCTGCTTTCCCTTTTGTGGTGATGACTGATCATCAGAACCTCCAATATCTGAGGAATCCTCAGAAATTGTCTCCCAAGTTGGTGAGGTGGGCTCAGTTTTTCGCTCGGTTTGATTTCCGGCTGCAGCATATAAGAGGCAAAGAGAATGTGGTGGCTGATGCATTGTCCCGGTATCCGAGTGTAGGAGAGAATGAGTTGCATAAGTCGGGAGAGGTGTTTGCTAAGGAGCATTGGGGTCTGGCAGTGCAGACAAGATCCCAAACAGCGAATGAGGTTAAGAAGGAGGAAGGCGTGGTTGATGAATGGAGTTTGGAATTGCAGAAGGGTTATGTAGGTGATGTGTGGTTACAAAGTCATGAGAAAGAGTGTAAGCCATTGAATGGTTTGTGGATTATGGGCGGCAAGGTGTATGTCCCTCAGAGTATGAGAGAGAAAGTGCTGAGGTTGAATCACGATCATAGATCTGCTGGGCATTGGGGGGTCACGAAGACTCTTTTGGCCCTTAAGAAGAGGTATTGGTGGCCGGCCATGAGGGCTGAGGTGAAGAGATATGTAGAGTGTTGTGAGACGTGTGCTAGAAATAAGGTTCCCTCTGCTAAGCCGCAGGGGTTGATTCAAGTGGTGGTTACTCCTGTGAGGCCGTGGACGCATGTCAGCACTGATTTTGTGGGGGAGCTGCCCTCGAGTCGGGGTTATAGGTACATTTGGACCGTGCTAGATATGTTTTCTAAGCAGGCCCATTTTATTCCGTTAAAGGGATTGCCTTCTGCAGAGAGATTGGCTGAATTGTATGTGAGGCATGTGTACCGTTTGCATGGGTGCCCAGAGCAGGTTTTGAGTGATAGAGGAGTTCAATTTACTGCTCAGTTTTGGGAGCGATTTTTGGAGATGTTGGGGGCTCAGCGGCGTCTTACGACCTCTTATCATCCTTGCTGCAATGGGGGCGTGGAGAGGGCTCAGAAATCGTTAGGGTCTTATCTACGTATTTTCAGCAACAAGGAGCAAAATAATTGGTCTGATCTATTGCCTTATGCTGAGATGGCTTATAACAGCTCGGTGCATTCTTCCACCGGGAAGTCTCCCTTTGAGATAGTCTATGGTCAGGAAGTGGCTCCTTTGCCCCAGCTATTGGAGTTGGGGGGGAGGAGAGGGTGGAATGGAAGATACGAGCCCGGGAGGACTGGAAGGAAGGGGGAGGAGGATATTGAAGGGGATTTGGTGTGGCTGTCCACGCAGAATTTGAAATTGGGGTATCCATCCAAAAAGTTAAGTCCGAAATATATTGGGCCTTTTAGAATTGAGAAAGTGGTGAATAAGGTTTCATATACCCTTCTGTTGCCCAAGAGTTTAGGGAAGGTTCATCCCACGTTTCACTGTAGTCTGTTAAAGAAGTATGTAGGGCCCTTTCCTCCTTCGGATTGAATGATGTTTTGTTTTCTAGGGGGAGGACGTGGTGGAGGAGGCCGTTATGTCAGGACTGGGAGACCTGAGCTTAGGAGAAGTTCAGGCTCCCAGCCTGCCACGAGATTGCACCGACCTTTGCCCCAGTTCTTTGGTGACCTTGGCTCCAGTTGCATAGAGACTGTGCTGAGTCAAGTGGGAGTGACGTAACTTCCAGATGTGTGTGAGCCTGCGGAGGGAAGTGAGGTAAACTCCTCCGAGCCTGGACATTGGACAATTGGACTCATAACGCTGACTCATGGACCCATGAGGTCATATCCCTTCGGACTATGGGATATGCTGAATCACCCCGGATATGGTGCAACCCCTGCTTGGACATTGCATGGGCAATGGGAGGGGCTCAGGGTATATAAGGTGTGTTTGGGTGGCGGGCGGTGCTTTTGCTTCACGTGTGTCGTACCTACAATAAAATCGTGTTGGACCGTGCTTCAATCTACGCGTGATCCTTACCGAGTGTTGGAGAGTCGTTACAGGGGCATTTGGGGAGCTTAAAGAACCAGGTTTTCAGTTGTTTCCTGAAGGATTCCAATGAGGGAGCATTGCTGATCTCTCCCGGGAGGGAATTCCAAAGGCGGGGGGGCCACAGAGGAAAAGGCTTTCTCCCTGATACTCACAAGCCGAGTTTGTGAGACTGGCAGGGACGAAA
>JARBWK010000854.1:0-23864 GCA_030556195.1 Anolis apletophallus
CCCTCCGCCCCCAAGGCCACTTCCCCCCCCCCTCTCCTCTCTTGTCCTACCTTCCTCCCTCTCCGCTCGCCTCAGCCGCGCCCCTCTCGGCCTCGGACACAATGGCGGCGTTGGCGGCGTTTGCCGGGAAGGGGGCGGGGCTTGAATGACGTCACTCCCTCCCTCCCCCCGCCCCGCTCATTTGCATGCTTAAAGGGACAGCGGCCCATTCAGGGAATCCAAGGAGAGGAGTTGGGAGGGAGAGGCTTCCTCCCTGCCTCCCTCCCCGCGGGGGCCCTTCCTTCCCCGCCCAAGGCCACTCCTTCGCCCAGAGGGGACGCTGCCCTCCCCCCCTCCGCCCTGGTCTCAGGCCCAGGAATCACCACCCAGGGGGAGACAGCCCCCCCTCTCTCTCTGGAAGGGGGCAGGAGGAGGAATCCTTTGTGGGGTGGGAGGTGTGAGCTGGCCCCGGTTGTTTCCTGCCTGGGGTTCCCCTCCTCCTGTGTTCCCTCCTGCTCCTCTCTCACCCCTCCTGTTCGGTTTCTATTGTGTCCATTTCCTGTCTCAACCCATTTGTTATTGGAATTGCATTTATTATATTATTATTATTATTATTTCTGATGGATTTTGTTTTGTTTTTTGTGTTTTACTTTGTTGTATTTTGGGAAATGGGGGCGGGGTATAAAGTTTATTATTATTATTATTATTATTCCCCGGTCAGGCAGCAACAAGCCAGGCTTTGAAACTGCAAGGGCATTCTGTGCTAATCAAGGTGGCCGATGACTACACCCCCCCCCCCTTGCCTCCACCCTGGGCCTCATGCCACAGACAGAGGTCAAGGCCAAGGTTCTCCCCTGACCGGAAGTCCAGTCGTGTGTCCAGCTCGGGGACTCTGGTGCTCACCCCCATTTGCAAGCCACAGGTCATGTGGCCACCGGCATGACTGCATGGAGCACCATTACCTTCCCCTCAGAGCAGTACCTATTGATCTACTCACATTGATGTTTTCAAACTGCTAGGTTGGCAGAAGCTGGGGCTGGCAGCGGGAGCTCCCCCTGCTCCCCGGGTGCAAACCTGCGACCTGCTTCCCAGTTCTCTCCTCTGGGTGTCTCTGCCACGGTTTTGAGGCTGGCTTTCAGCCCGTCTTTCCATCACAATTTCAGAAATGTGGGAGAGGGGAAAGTACGGAGAGGTGGGCCTGCCATTGGTGAAGCGAAGGAGCCCCGAGGGCGATCCATCCTCCCCAAGGCTTCCTCCTCTTCAGCCGGGAGAGAAGTGGGGAGTGGAGGGCCACCTGCAGGGTTCCCCCCTCCTGGGCATCCCGGTCCTGCTCAGGGTCTTCATTCATGACTTGGGGCAGAGAGTTCCACTGCTGAACAGCTCTCTCTCAGTCAGGAAGTTCCTCCTCATGTTCAGGTGGAATCTGTTGAAAATAATGGAATTATGGCCAAATGCTCTGGTTCCCTCTGGACCCACTTCTGCCTCTTTCCTGTCTTCCATGTTTAGAAAGAGAAACCCTTTCTCTGCCCTGTTTTTTGGCAAACATGTTTCCGAGTCTCTTCTGTCTCCCCTCTGTTATTTAACATCTACATGCAGCCGCTTGCACAGCTGGTGCGGAGTTATGGGCTTGAGTGCCACCAGTACGCTGACGACACCCAGCTCATTCTGAGGATGGAGGGCAGGCCGGGTTCCGTCCCCGATAATTTCCAACACTGCCTCGAAGCCGTTACTGGATGGCTGCGAGCCAGTAGGTGAATCCGGCGAAGACGGAGATCTTGTGGCTGGGTCGCCCGGGTGATGTAGATGTCCAGCTTCCGAGCCTGGACGGTGCGGCGTTATGCCCATCGTCTTCCGTAAAGAGCCTGGGGGTCCATTTGGACTCCCAGCTGACCATGGAGGCCCAGGTCTCTGCGGTCAGCAAGATCGCCTTTTTCCACCTGCGACAGGCAAGGAGGCTGGCCCCCTATCTCTCCCGGAACGACCTGGCCGCGGTGATCCAAGCCACGGTCATCTCAAGGCTGGATTACTGCAACGTGCTCTACGTTGGCCTTCCTCTGTCGGTGACCCGGAAGCTCAGGCTAGTGCAGAACACTGCCGCCCGGCTCCTGTCTGGCACGCCAGCTGGCGCCCACATAACACCTGTTTTGCAGGATCTGCACTGGCTGCCAATTGAGCACCGGATCACCTTCAAAGTGTTGGTCCTCACCTTTAAGGCCTTACACGGCCTGGGGCCAGCGTATTTGAGGGACCGTCTCACCCCATACTGCCCTCCGAGATCACTTCGGGTCTGAGGACTCCAATCTCCTGAGATACCTTCGCGAAACTCGCAAGGTTGACATCCACCCGCCGGAGGGCGTTCTCTGTCATAGCGCCCTCGCTGTGGAACGCCCTCCCGGCCAGGACTCGGGCTATGAAGGACTTGCTCCCGTTTAGACGGGCTTGTAAAACATACCTGTTTAAGCAGGCCTTTGGTGAGTAAGTCCTGCCCATGCCCCGCCATCTGTTCGTTCTGCCTAGGACGATGTGCTGTTCATTGTTTTAACTGTGTTATTATCTGCTGTATTGCTGTTGTTTTTAATTGTTTTTAACTGTTTATTGCCTGTATTTTACTTGCCTCTCGGCTCCTGTAAGCCGCCGCGAGCCCCTGGGAGTCGGCGGCATAGAAGCCCGAATAATAAATAAATAAATAAATAATAACAGGCGCCTTGAAAAGTCAACCAGGTTCCTTTCCCGTGAGAACAAAGTGTTCGTAGCGTAAACAAAGGTGAACCAGTGGGTGTGAACATGATTGCGTAGGAGTGCCGATGATGAAGATGCTGTGATGGCGCTCGTGCAACTCTTGGCCTCTCATGTTCATGAAGGAAGGTTGGATCTCATGGTGTCCTCTTGACTATTCAAATGCCTCCATTTGGATCCCTGTTGTGGTTCTGCTGTGTTCCTGCTTTGACTCTTGTGTCTCTGCTTTGTGTTCCCTTTCTACAACACACTCCCAATGCCTGGATCAAATGGCACATTTGTCGAGATGCTTTTTTCCCAGTTTGAGTCTCAAAGGCCACGTCTGCTCTGATCTCGTCCGGACAGCTTCTCTGCTGCCAGTTTGTTGCTTTTGAAGGAACTAAGGTTTTAGGTTCCTAAATGTGACTCTCATCTTTTGGAGTCCCATGACTTCACAGCGGAATCTCCTTCCTTTCCTCTCCTTTGAAGCCGTGGCTCCGTGGCGCCCTCGTCTCTCTCCAGGGCAGCAGAAAGGAAGCCTCTCCCTCCTCCCTGGGACACATTCCCCTCACGCCTTGACCCACGGCCCTCCTCAGGTCTCCTCTCAGACCACTTCCTTAACCATCGTTTCCAGAATCTTGCCTGGTATCGGCGTGAGGCTGGCCGGACATTGGTAATGGTTTGGGTGGTCCCTTTTTCCCTTCCTGAAGAGAGAGAAGGACCACGTTTGCCCCCCTCCAACCTGATGGGATTTGTCCCGTTCTCCAAGAACCCTCCAAGGTGATGGCCAGAGGTTCCAAAAGGACTTCCTTCCTACAGTTCCTTCAATACTTTTGGGCAGACCTGGGCATCTTACGGCCCGTGGGTCACATGCGGCCTGCCAGCCATTTCTGCATGGCCCGCAGATCCCGGGAAGGAATGCCCTCCCTCCCTCCCTCAAGGCTTCATTCCAAAAGGTAGATTCTTCCCGGAGACAGGTGACACCAGAGAGGGAGGCGAAATCCCATCGGCAGATCCCGGGTGTTATGGGGGGAAAAGGGAGGACAGTGTCTCTGTTGCTGTCCCTCTCTGCAGCTCGAGATGAACTTCCACTTGACCACTCCTCTCCCTCCCTCCCTCCTTCTGTCTCGGAGGCGAGTGCGACCTGCCTTCTCTTTGGCCAAGGCGCAAGCATGCACACTAGCCGACCGACGCACACACCACCACACACACGCCCACTCTGAGGGTCTCCTGCCCGCGGCCGCCATGGAAGAGGAGGAAGTTTCCTATAGAGGCGGGGGAAGATCAGGAGAGGAGAGGCCAGGCGACGGAGGAAGTGTGAGGAAGAGGTGAAGGCGGGTTGGGGTCTGTGGGTGGGTATGTATTCCCTGATATTATGTATGTCATTTTTAACCATGGTTTTCCATTGCTCACTGTTGGTTATGCATTTATCCTCTAGTTTGGAAGCTTCAAAAATATTTGTGGCACAATACTACCCATGAGGAGCGTCCTGAAGATTTTGGTAACCATTGTTTTGTAAAATTTTAGTGAATAAATGTCATTTTTCCTATGACAACCTCTTTTTCATTGCTCATAACATATACTCTTATCAGTCTTATTAATATATCAAAAACATAATGTTATTTAAAAAATTCCATTTATGTAGAATGTAGTTCAGCCTTTAGGTGCGGCCCTCCGTAATACTTTTTGGCTCTTGTGTGGCCCCTTGGGAAAAATGATTGCCCACCCCTGCTCTTGGGTGTAGCTGGTCTGGCCCTGAAAGGGGGCTTGCATTGGTTTAGAACCGCCGGGTATTCCTCAGATGGTATGAATATCATGAATTCTTGTCCCGGCATTGAATGTTCGTCGTATATATGCTGTGCTCCGCCTTGAGTCCCCTTTGGGGTGCGAAGGGTGGGATATAAATGTTTTAAATAAATACATACATACATAACTGTTGTAATTGTGCAATCATATTGAACGCGGAAACACAATAGGCTAGATACTGTTGGTGTTAAACTGTAGAGTTGAACGGAGTTTTAACATTTATATTGTTTTATTTTCTGTACAATGTGACGTTGGTCCTTGACTGTAAATAAATATCTATCTATCTAACATACATACATACATAAGTAAATATTCCTGGAAGACTGGTTTCCCTATTTGGGGTTGGATTTCCCTAATCCTTCACCCACCCCACCTTTAGGGAAATACACTCGAACACTGTTGTCTGTGGGATGGGGAACCTGGTCCAGGGGGGTGGAATCACGACAGACCACGGCAAGTCCGCTTCCCCGCCCCCCAGGCCTCCCCTGCTGCTGCTGACCAGTGTCTGGTGGGCAGAGTCCAGACTCACCCCTCCCCCGCCAGCCCCTTCCAGCCGTGTCTGTTATTCAGCGTGCTCACCCAGAATCAAGTTCTTTATGATGACCAGTAAAATTGACTAAGGAAATAAAATATTTTTTTGCTTTTTTTGGGCAAATAATTTTTATTTTGTTTTCTAAAAAGAACAAAAATATGTATCAAACAATAAAAAAGAAAAAAGGAGAAGATGGGGAACATGGAAGGATATCGTGTGTAAGTCATGTTGGTAGATTGAGATAAATGGCCTTCCTTCTCTCGGTTTCTTCGACCTTCCAAGCTTCTACTTCAAGGCACAAAACGGTAGAAAACACCCGACTCTTTCAATTCAGCTTTCACTGGAAAGAGGCAATAATCTTGAGTATTTACACAATATAGAGACAAGACAACTTTCACTCACGTCCGCTCACATCTCAGCACGCGGCAAGACGCACGTTCCTTGCTTATCAGCCCTTCTTCATCCGGCCAGCACGGGAAACTACAAAACTTGAGGTCTACCAATACTACACATCTTTATGTCTTCCCATGCGTTACTGAAATCACAGAGTTTAAACTATAAGCAATTTTCATATCACACTAACAGTTACGGCTTGGATCCAGGCTACTTGACCCATTGCATCTCCTCTGGCAAACCAGCCCAGGCACTGCGGTCATTGCAGGAGGCCCTGCTCTCGGTCCCACCCCCGTTATCCCAAGCATGACTGTTGGGAACAAGGGAGAGGGTCTTCTCCGTGGTTGCCCCCCCACACACACACACACACTTCTGAAACTCCCTCCCTCAAGAAATCAAGCTGCCCCCTCCCTCCTCTCCTTCAAAGAACAGCTGAAGACTGGCTTTTGCCCACTAGCGAATGGCGAGGAGGATGAGATGGTGGAGAGATCAGTGCCGGGCCTCTGGTTGAGAACTCTTTGTATTTGGCATTCCTGGTCCACGCCGGCCCAATGACCTCATTTGACTACACAACCCACCCACACCGTTTTGTGAACCCTGGCTGGCTGTTGTATACGAATGTGGATGTCTTGTTTAGATTTATGTTACTACAGAGTTTTGTCTGACTACGTGTAGCTTTTAATTTACTGATGTTGGGCTTTAATTTGATGTTAGGTTTTAATGTGACTTTCATATGGAGGGGTTTTCTGGGATTTCATGTCAGTACTAGCTGCGCCCGGCCAGGCGTTGCTGTGGCCCTCGGAAAACAGAGGAATTCCTGACATGTAACAATCTGGGATACGGAACACCTCCCCACAAAGATTTCTCACAGCCAGTAAGAAGCCAGGCTTTTAAGCTGCAAGGCTTTTCAAAAAAAAAAATCAAGGTGGGCAATTCCAACATCCACACCTGGCTCAAGTAGAAAAGTGTTATTTTTTCCCACCTGGACCTTTCACGTATCTTTAAAGAGAAGCCTCTCACAGGATGGTAACACACCTGGGCGTCCCTTTGGGGAACATCCTCGGAGACAGCCCACTGACTCACTCCGGAAGCAATTTCTGTTGGATTATTAATGATGAAATGTTGAGATTTAAATATTTCTGTATGTGATTTAAAAGTTCTGTAATAGTTATGCTGTGTATATATATGCTTAGAGAGAAGCTAGAAATGCAACTGATCCGCAACGACCGGGTTAAATACAGAGAGGCTCCTGTGTGTGGAGTGCTAGGCAGTTGAATGGTGACGTAGAGCTATTGCGTGAACTGTAACCCGGAGCGGACATCAATGCAACTGTTGGCATGCAGGAAAGGGAGGAGAGCGACTGAGGAGAAGCCTGTGCCCGCACCATGTTTCACTGCTTGTGAGCAGACACGGTTTAGCTATGCTCAGCGTTTGGTGTGTTTTGTGTCTAATAAAGTAGATTTTAGAAGAAATATGGCTAGGCTCCTTCGGTCTTTCTCGTCCCACAGAGGAGGCACGAGCCTCAACCATTTCTCCTTCCTCAAGGTTCAGGAGATGTAAACAGACAGTGCATTTGTATTTATATAGAATGTCTGCAGGTCTGTGTGCCTGTGTCTGTGTATTTATGTGAGTATGTGTGTATAGGACGGAGAAAAAGGGAAGGATAGAAAGGAAGGAAAGAAAGGGTGGGAGGAAGGAAGGAAGAAGTTTGTGGGTTTTTCTGGGGGTTTATGTCAGTATTGTCTTACGTAGGCATTGAATGTTTGCTGTTATGTTGGAATCTGCCCTGACTCCCCTTTGGGGGGGGGGGGAGAGAGAGAGAGAGAGAGAGAGAGAGAGAGAGAGGGTGGAATACAAAGAGAGTTGATGATGATGATGATGATGCAGCTAGGAAATCAGAAGACGTTTCCTTCTTGGGGGGAGAGCAATGACCAATCTTGGTAAGAGTGAAGAGTAGAGACATCACACTGGCAACAAAGATCCACATAGTTAACGCAACGCTATTCCCTGTAGTAACCTATGAATGTGAGAGCTGGACCGGAAGGAAGGCTGAGTGAAGGAAGAGAGGCAGTTTTGAACGGTGGTGTTGGAGGAAAGTTCTGAGAGTGCCTTGGACCGCGAGAAGATCCAACCAGTCCATCCTCCAGGAAAGAAAGCCCGGCTGCTCATTGGAGGGAAGGAGATGAGAGGAAAGGAAAACTTGGAGAAGGGAATGATGCTGGGGAAAAGGAAAGGAAAAAGGAAGAGGGGCCGACCAAAGACAAGGCGGGCGGGTGGTGTCCTTGAAGGGACTGGCTTGTCCTGAAGAAGACCCGGGGGTGGCCGCGGGTGACAGGGAGGCGCTCTGGCCTGGGCCAGGATGGCACCAAGAGGCAGAAGGAACTGAACAAAAGCCATGTAAGTAAAATAATTTGACACATGACTATGTTGTATCTCTTTGAAAACATGGGGGTATCATTATACACGTTCTTTAGTATAGGAAGCGAAGTAAAAGAAAAAAGTTGCAAGGATGACATCTTCTCTAAGGAGAGGAATACCCATCATAGTAAGATTGTATTGGCATCCCGCCCCATTCTCTCCCCAGGGGGGCTCAGGGCGGAGTCACAGGTGATCCTTCAGACTCTGTGTTGATCCAGGGTCTGGAGAACAAGCCCTATGAGGAGAGAGTGGCCGAAAGAGCTCAGCCTTTGGAAGAGAAGGCTGAGAGGAGAGAGGATGAGGGCCTTGGATCAAGAGGGGAGGGGGAGATGTCACAGGGAGCAGGCTTCCTTTCTGCCCCCCTGGATGGAGACTGGGATGCCATGGAACAGCGGCTTCCAACTACAAGGAATAATTGAGAAAGAACTTCCTGGCGGTGAGACAGAGAGAGAGGGAGAGAGCGCGTGGTTCAGCAGTGGAACTCTCTCTCTCCTTCTTTTGAAGCTTTCTTTAAAGGCTGGATGGCCATCTGTCGGGAGTGCTTTGAATGCAATTTTCATGCTTCTTGGCAGAATGGGGTTGGACTGGGTGATGGCCCACCAGGTCAAGGGTTCTGTGATTTCTTTAAACTTCTTCTATTGTCCCTTCTCTTTCTCAATAACCAAATAATAACTGTATTGATAACCCACCACCATCTCCCAAAGGGACTCGGGGCGGATTACAAAACAGCACATATTGGTGCTGTGAAACACGTTAAAATACAAGTAAGATATATCAACCTTAGTAACAGCACAATATCAAAGCATAAACAACACTTACGGAAGACAAACCCAACTTAAGGAGATAAAATATTCAATATTCAACGACAGTAATTAAAATGGACGCTACTAAAATCCAAGCGACATAAAGAGCGTCCAAATTTGCAGAGCGAGTATCCCTGCTTTTCATCTTATCAATTAACTTATTCAAACTCTATTTTTTCTACTACAGGAGAGTCTCGCGTATCCAACCTAAACGGGCCGGCAGAATGTTGGATATGCGTAAATGTTGGATAACACAGAGAGATTAAGGAAAAACCTATTAAACGTCAAATTAAATTACAATTTTACAAATTGAGCACCAAACCATCATGTTTTACAACAAATTGACAGAAAAGGCAGTTCAATATATGGTAACATTGTGTAGTAATTACTGTATTACGAATTCAGCACCAAAACACAGGAGAATTCTTTCTCCCACCCTGGACGTTATTCCACAGGGAAATATACACCCCACTTCCCTCAACTGTGGATCCGGGCGGGAGGCAGACTGCGTTGGATAATACAGAACATTGGAGAAGTGAAGGTTGGATAAGCGGGTCTCTACTGTATTAATAGCAGCCAGAATAGAATCTGTTGATCATGATGTCTGTGGTGAACCACATGGAGCAGCTATAGAGGAAACTAGGCAATAGGCGCGGGCAACCCATGGATCTAAATGGTCCCAAAGTACTTACAGAACCAGTGCGCGCTGGCGCTTTGCTTTTAAAGTGTTGCTAAAGTTCTGGTGGGGAAAATTTCAGAACTCTGACAAAAGTTTAAAATTTCATTACAAATTGCATTTCCCAATTGGTTCTGTCATAAAAATCGCCAATAACGAAATAATGACATTTTGAAAGTTTTGTCATAGTTCTGAAATTTTCACCCCCAGAACTTTAGCAACACTTTAGAAGCAAAGCGCCAGCCCCCCTCGTGTTGCCGCTGCCGAGTGGGTGAAGACAGGGTAAGGCCCAGCGCCGCCGCCCCCCCCACTTATTGCAGAACTGTGAAACGGCAAGTCCGCAATAAGTGAAATGCGATAAAGCGAGGGAACACTGTATATCCATCTATAGCTGGATGGTTCTTTGTCAGGAGGGCTTTGATTATGTTTTCTTGCCCTGGTGAAGGGAGTTGCACTGGATGGCCTTCAAGCAGCATTTCTCAACCTGGGAGTCAGGACCCCTGGGGGGGGAGTCACGAGGGGGTGTCAGAAAGGTCACCAAAGACCACCAGAAACCACGGTATTTTCTGTTGGTCATGGGGGTTCCGCGTGGAAAGTTTGGCCCAATTCTATCATTGGTGGAGTTCAGACTGCTCTTGGATTGTAGGGTGACCTATAAATCCCAGCAACTGCAACTCCCAAATGTCAAGGTTTATTTTACCCAAACTCCACCAGTGTTCACATTTGGGTATACTAAGTATTTGTGCCAAATTTGGTCGAGATCCATCATTGTTTGAGTCCACTCCATCATTGGTGCGAGTTCAGAATGCTCTTGGATTGTACGTTTACTATAAATCCCAGGAACTACAACTCCCAAAAAGACAAAATCATTTTTAAAGGGATGGCCACTCCTTGAGTTAGTAGGTCACTTGTGGCCAAATTTGGCGGCATTTTGAGTTATGATGTCACTCAAAACAAATATAGCATTGATATATAGAGAGAGGGAGAGAGAGAGAGAAATATTGAGATTGAACATCTTATATGGGGTTGGTTTACCCTCCGGTATGCTAGTTAAACTGAAGGACCATGTCACCAAAGGATGTATGTCCAGAAAGAGTATTGCCAACATTACTTGTTTGGAAAACTCTTAGGCAGTGTCTCTGGGGTCAGATACCACTGTTCTCTCAAATGTGAATTCTAAGTCTATGTAGAGTTCAACTCTCCAAGAAGCTCTTTTCACACGCTATGAGTTCATAGGGTTTCTCCCCAGTGTGAGTTCATTGATGTGAACATAGACCTGAACTGCAGCTGAAGCTTTGTCCACACTCTAAGCATGTATAGGGTTTCTACTCAGTGTGAATCCTTTGATGTTTACGTAGATTTCCATTCTCAGAGAAGCTCTGTGTGAGTCCATTGATGTGAACGTAGACTTGAACTCAGAGTGAAACTCTTTCCACACTCCAGGCATGTATAGGGTTTCTCCCCGTGTGAGTCCTTTGATGTGAACATAAATTTGAACGCCGAGTGAAAACCTTTCCACACTCCAGGCATGTATAGGGTTTCTCCCCAGTGTGAGTCTTTTGATGTCTACGTAGATTTGAACTGTTAGTGAAGCTCTGTCCACACTCCAGGCATTTAAAGGGTTTCTCCCCAGTGTGAGTCCTTTGATGTGAACGTAGATTTCCATTCTCAGTGAAGCTCTGTCCACACTCCAGGCATGTATAGGGTTTCTCCCCAGTGTGAGTCCTTTGATGTGAGCGTAGACTTCCATTCTCAGTGAAGCTCTGTCCACATTCCAGGCATGTATAGGGTTTCTCCCCAGTGTGAGTCTTTTGATGTGAACGTAGAGCTGCACTCCAAGTGAAACTCTTTCCACACTCCAGGCATTTATAGGGTTTCTCCCCAGTGTGAGTCTTTTGATGTCTACGTAGATGTGAATTATCAGCAAAATTCTTTCCACACTCCAGGCATGTATAGGGTTTCTCCCCAGTGTGAGTCTTTTGATGTGAACGTAGATGTGAACACTGAGCGAAACTCTTTCCACACTCCAGGCATGTATAGGGTTTCTCCCCAGTGTGAGTCTTTTGATGTCTACTTAGATGTGAACTGTGAGTGAAGCTTTGTCCACACTCCAGGCATTTATAGGGTTTCTCCCCAGTGTGAGTCTTTTGATGTGAACGTAGATGTGAACTCTGAGTGAAGCTCTGTCCACACTCCAGGCATTTATAGGGTTTCTCCCCAGTGTGAGTCTTTTGATGTCTACGTAGATGTGAACTCTGAGTGAAGCTCTGTCCACACTCCAGGCATTTATAGGGTTTCTCCCCAGTGTGAGTCTTTTGATGTGAACGTAGATGTGAACTCTGAGTGAAGCTCTGTCCACACTCCAGGCATTTATAGGGTTTCTCCCCAGTGTGAGTCTTTTGATGTCTACTTAGATGTGAACTCTGAGTGAAGCTCTGTCCACACTCCAGGCATTTATAGGGTTTCTCCCCAGTGTGAGTCTTTTGATGTCTACTTAGATGTGAACTGTGAGTGAAGCTCTGTCCACACTCCAGGCATTTATAGGGTTTCTCCCCAGTGTGACTCCTTTGATGTGTGCGTAGATTTGAACTCTGAGTGAAGCTTTGTCCACACTCCAGGCATGTATAGGGTTTCTCCCCGGTGTGAGTCCTTTGATGTTTACGTAGACTTCCATTTTCAGTGAAGCTCTTTCCACACTCCAGGCATTTATAGGGTTTATCCGCCATATCAACAGTAATCAGGGTGTTTAATTGTGTCCCTGTTTAAGGTCTGAAATAAATACAAAAGAAATTCATACACAAAAATTCCAATGTGGAATCCCCAATTGAAGCCTTTCAAATAAACAATTTACACAAAGAGAATTGGCCTACATATACAGATCTGTTAAAAAAAGAACAGAATAATATCTACTTGAAAAAACAGGACGAATTAACAATCTGGAATATTAATTGGTACCAATATAATCATATAAAAATGAGATTCGTAGAAGATAATAAAATAGGATGGGAAGAGACAATTGGGGGGCAGGAAAATACATCTTCAAACTGAAAAAACTGTAAATTATATAAATACATATTAACAAATAAATATGATAAAAGTCCAATAAAAGAATATATGAAAAAATGGACGGCAAACATTGGATATAATATCCCACTAGAAGAATGGGAGAGAATGTGGAGATCCAAATCAAAATATACATATGCCTATTTGTTAAAAGAAAATACATTAAAGATGATGTACAGACGGCATATCACTGCTGCCCAATTAGCAAAAATATACAAAAACAATGAATCAAATCGCTGGAAATGTCAGAAAAATAAAGGGACTTTCTTCCACCAATGGTGGTCATGCGAGGTAGTGAAAATATTTTGGAAAACGATTCACGAAACGCAAGAAATACTCCAAATTAACTTCACTTTAAAACCTGAACTGCAGGGACCAAGAGGGTAGGAGTGAAAATACGGATTGGTCTCCAGACGCTCCTGGTGTGTAGCATCTACGCGCCCAATGGTCCCAAATCCAAATTTACAAAAACCCTCCAAACCCTCATCGACAATCAGGAACACGATGACCTGTTGATTCTGGGGGACTTCAACGGGGTGATGGACTCTCGAATTGACAAATCCCACAAAACCAAAAGAAGAAAGGGGACAGGAATGGATCCAATCAGTACCCTCCCAAAGGCCTTCCTACGCCTTAAGGAGAGCTCAAATTTGCAGGATGCATGGCGCTGGCACAACCACGGGGAGAGGGACTACACATTCTATTCGCACAGACATCAAAGCTGGTCGAGAATAGATATGGTGTGGGCCTCCAACTCACTGACGACCAAGATCTCTCTGATAAAAATTTTGCCAAGGGACCATTCCGACCACTGCCCAATGGAGATAATCTTCAACCACAAACACCCGTCAAGAAGGTGGCGCCTCAATGACAACCTCCTGAAAAAAGAAGAAGACATCTCAAGGTACAAATCAATAACCAAAGACTACTTTCAAAACAACGACAATCCAGAAGTGAGCCCGGAAGTGATATGGGACGCCTGCAAGGCGGTACTCTGGGGTCACTTCATCCAGCACAACGCAACCAGGAATAAGCAGCGCCAGAAAAGGATGCGAGAGCTACAGGAACACATAGGGCAAGCAGAGAAAGCCCTAAAAGAACAACCAAAAAATCGGGATCTAGTCAAAACCCTGGAAGCTCTACACAAGCTCCCTCCCCCCTCCCTGTGTTTGGGACTCCAACTCCCAGAACCCCTCGCGGCCTCCTCAGGCCCCCTCCTTTTCCCCCTCAGCCGCACAAGGAGGCTGCTGCGAGGAATTCTGGGAGTTGTAGTCCCAAGCACCTGAAGGGAGGGAAGGAAGGCCGCGCGCGCTCTCTCTCTCCCCTCAAGGCCAGGGAGCCGGGCAAAGCAGGCCTGTTCGGGGAGGCCGCCGCGCCTCCTCTTCCTCGGCCCCGGAGGGGACACTCCACCCCCTCCGCCTCCAAGGCCACTTCCCCCCTCTCCTCTCTTGTCCTACCTCCTCCTCGCTCCCTTCCTCCCTCTCCGCTCTCCTCAGCCGCGCCCCTCTCGGCCTCGGACACAATGGCGGCGGCGGCGTTTGCCGGGAAGGGGGCGGGGCTTGAATGACGTCACTCACTCCCCTCGCCCCGCTCATTTGCATGCTTAAAGGGACAGCGGCCCATTCAGGGAATCCTAGGAGAGGAGTTGGGAGAGAGAGGCTTCCTCCCTCCCTCCCTCCCCGCGGGGGGCCCTTCCCCGCCCAAGGCCACTCCTTGGCCCAAAGGGGACGCTGGCCTCCTCCCTCCGCCCTGGTCTCAGGCCCAGGAATCACCACTCAGGGGGAGACAGGACCCCCCCCTCCCTCTCTCTCTCTGAAAGGGGGCAGGGGGAGGAATCCTCTGTTGGGTGGGGAGGTGTGAGCTGGCCCCGGTTGTTTCCTGCCTGGGGTTCCCCTCCTGTGTTCCCTCCTGCTCCTCTCTCACCCACCCTCTCCGGTTTCTATTGTGTCCATTTCCTGTCTCATCCCATTTGTTATTGGAATTGCATTTATTGCATTTATTATTATTGTTATTTCTGATGGATTTTGTTTTGTCTTTTGTGTTTTACTGTGTTGTATTTTGGGAGATGTTTATTATTATTATTATTATTATTATTCCCCCGGTCAGGCAGCAACGAGCCAGGCTTTGGAACTGCAAGGGCATTCAGTGCTAATCAAGGTGGCCGATGACCCCCCCCCCCTTGCCTCCACCCTGGGCCTCATTCCACAGACATCGGTCAAGGCCAAGGTTCTCCCCCGATAGGAAGTCCAGTCGTGTGTCCAGCTCGGGGACTCTGGTGCTCACCCCCATTTCTAAGGCCAAAGTCATGCGGCCACTGGCAGGACTGCATGGAGTGCCATTACCTTCCCACCAGAGCAGTACCTATTGCTCTACTCACATTTGCATGTTTTCAAACTGCTAGGTTGGCAGAAGCTGAGGCTGGCAGCGGGAGCTCCCCCTGCTCCCCGGGTGCAAACCTGCTTCCCAGTTCTCTCTCCTGGGTGTCTCTGCCACAGGGGTATAAATAACGTTTATTATTATTCTTTCTTTACTGTCCTGATTTGAGAGCGTTTTAAAAATACCGGTGGCCAGATTTTGTTCATTTTCATGGTTTCCTCCTTTCTGTTGAAAGCTAACACCTCCCAACAAAGGATTCCCCCAGTCAGGCAGCAGCGAGCCAGGCTTTGAAGCTGCAAGGGCATTCCGTGCTAATCAAGGTTGTGAATGGCAACATCCCCACTTGCATCCACGCTGGGCGTCACTGCGCAGAGACAGTTCAAGGCCAAGGTCTTCCCTCTGACAGGAAGTCCAGTTGTGTGTCCGGCTCGGGGACTCTGGTGCTCATCCCCATTTCTAAGCCCAAGAGCCAGCATTGCCCGTTGTCACCTCCAAGGTCATGTGGCCACTGGCATGACTGCATGGAGCACCCTTACCTTCCCGCCAGAGCAGTATCTATTGATCTACTCACATGTTTTCAAACTACTAGGTTGGCAGAAGCTGGGGCTGACAGGGAGAGCTCACCCTGCTCCCCGGGTGCAAACCTGCGACCTGCTTCCCATTCTCTCCCCTGGGTGTCTCTGCCACAGTTTTTTAGGCTGGCTTTGAGCCCATCTTTCAATCCCAATTTCAAAAATGTGGGCGAGGCAAAAGTACGGAGAGGTGGGCCTGCCATTGGTGAAGCAGACAAACCCCGAGGGTGATCCCTTCTCCCCAAGGCTTCCTCCTCTTCAGCCGGGAGGGAAGTGAGGAGCGGGGTGCCACCTGCAGGGTTCCCCCCTCCTGGGCATCCCGGTCCTGCTCAGGATCTTCATTCATGACTTGGGGCAGAGAGTTCTACTGCTGAACAGCTCTCTCTCTCACACAGTCAGGAAGTTCCTCCTCATGTTTAGGTGGAATCTGTTGAAATTAATGGAATTATGGCAAAATGCTCTGGTTCCCTATGGCAGTGTTTCCCAACTAGTGTGCCGGGGCACACTAGTGTGCCGTGAGCAACCATCAGGTGTGCCATGGGAAATTGGAACCTCCAGGAAAGCGGGGGGGGGGGGGGAGAGAGTCTAGTGTGTTGAAGTATAAAAACCCTAAGTAACCTACCTCGATAAAGGCACAAAATTACAAACAACCCCCCTCCCCACCCGTTGTCTACTTGGTCTCTCCCTCTCCGTGCATTGGGAAGGCCCGCCTCCCTTTCCCCAAGTAGAGACCTCCTCTTGCCTCCTGGGGGTTCTGTGTGGGAAGTTTGGCCCAGTTGGTGGGGTACAGAATGCTCTTTGATTGTAGGGGAACTATACATCCCAGCAACTACAACTCCCAAATATCAACTACAACTCCCAAATATGGTGAGGCCACATCTGGAGTACTGCGTACAATTCTGGTCACCGCACCTCAAGAAGGATATAACGGAACTGGAAAAGGTACAAAGAAGGGCAACAAGAATGATCCAAGGGATGGAGCAGCTCCCTTACGAAACCAGGTTGCAACGCCTTGGTCTTTTCAGCCTTGAAAGACGGCGTTTAAGAGGTGACTTGATCGAAGTGTATAAAATCATGCATGGGATAGAAAAGGGGAATAAAGAAAAAATATTTTCTCTGTCACACAACACTAGGACTAGAGGGCACTCCCTGAAGCTCCAAGGTAGGAAAATTAGGACTAATAAAGGGAAATATTTCTTCACCCAGAGGGTCATTGGGTTATGGAACTCACTTCCAGAAGAGGTTGTGACAGCGGTCAGCCTGGACAGCTTCAAGGCAGGATTAGACAGATTCATGGATACCAAGGGAATCAGTAGTTACTGAAAAGGACATTCAAGTGCCACCTCGGAGTTGGTTGAGGTAGGCACGATTTCCCTGGGTACTGGTTGTGGGGGTCGGGAGCAGGTCAGGGTTTTGCCCTCCTTTCTGCTAGAGATCCCTGTGTACAACTGGTGGGCCACTGTGTGACACAGAATGCTGGACTAGATGGGCTGAGGCCCGATTCAGCATGGCTCTTCTTATGTTCTTATGTTCTTATAAGGTTTATTTTCCCCAAACTCCACCAGTGCTCAAATTTGGGCATATTGAGTATTCATGCTAAGTTTAGTCCTGATCCAACATTGTTTGAGTCCACAGTGCTTTCTGGATATAGGTGAACTACAACTCCAAAACTCAAGGTCAATGCCCACCAAACTCTTACAGCATTTTCTCTTGGTTATGGGAATTCTGTGTGGGAAATTTGTGTCTTTCTGCCATTCCTGCCAGGATATCTATGTTGAGTTCATTGAAACAGGCCCAGGTTTCACACTGAGTGTATAAATACATTCAAAAACATATTAACTATATGTATTACTGGGTTGGTGTGTCATTTTGTGTCATTTTGGTTGGTGGTGTGCCCCAGGATTTTGCAAATGTAAAAAGTGTGCCGCGGCTCAAAAAAGGTTGGGAAACACTGCCTTCTGGATCCACTTCTGCCTCTTTCCTGTCTTCCATGTTTAGAAAGACAATCCCTTTCCCTGCCCTGTTTTTTGGCAAACATGGTCTTGAGTCTCTTCTGTTCCATAACAACAGGCGCCTGGAAAAGTCAACCAGGTTCCTTTCCCATGAGAACAAAGTGTTCATAGTGTGAACAAAAGTTAACCAGTGGGTGTGAACATGATTGCGTAGGAGTGCCTATAATGAAGATGCTGTGATGGCGCTCGTGCGACTCTTGTCCTCTCATGTTCATGAAGGAAGGTTGGATTGAATGGTGTCCTCTTGACTATTCCAATGCCTCCATTTGGATCCCTGTTGTGGTTCTGCCATGTTCCTGCTTTGACTCTTGTGTCTCTGCTTTGTGTTCCCTTTCTACTACAAACTGCAAATGCCTGGGTAAAACGGCACGTTTGCCGAGATGCCTTTTCCCCAGTTTGAGTCTCAAAGGCCACGTCCGCTCTGGTCTCTTCTGGACAGCTTCTCGGCTGCCATTTTGATGCTTTGCAAGGAACTAAGGTTTTAGGTTCCTAAATGTGACTCTCGCCTTTTGGAGTCCCATTTCTTTACAGCAGAATCTCCTTCCTTTCCTCTCCTTTGAAGCCGTGGCGCCCCCGTCTCTCTCCAGGGCAGCAGAAAGGAAGCCTCTCCCTCCTCCCTGGGACACATTCCCCTCACGCCTTGACCCATGGCCCTCCTCGTGTCTCCTCTCAGACCACTTCCTTAACCATCGTTTCCAGAGTCTTGCCTGGTATCGGCGTGAGGCTGGCCGGACATTGGTGATGGTTTGGGTGGTCCCTTTTTCCCTTCCTGAAGAGAGAGAGGGACCACGTTTGCCCTCCTCCAACCTGATGGGATTTGTCCCGTTCTCCAAGAACCCTCCAAGGTGATGGCCAGAGGATCCGAAAGGACTTCCTTTGTCCAGTTCCTTCAAGACTCTTGGGCGGAGCTGGTCTGGCCCTGAAAGGGGGCTTGGATTGGTTTAGAGCGGCCAGGTATTCCTCAGATTGTATGCACATCATGAATTCTTGTCCCGGCATTGAATGTTCCTCCTATATATGCTGTGCTCCTCCCCGAGTCCCCTTCGGGGTGTGAAGGGCAGGTTAAAAATGTTTTAAATACATACATACATAAATATTCCTGGAAGACTTGTTTCCCTATTTGGGGTTGGATTTCCCCAATCCTTCACCCACCCCACCTTTACGTAAATACACTCGAACGCTGTTGACTGTGGGATGGGAAACCTGGTCCAGCGGGATGGAATCACGACCACGGCGACTCCGCTTCCCCGCCCCCCAGGCCTCCCCTGCTGCTGCTGACCAGAGTACCTGGGGGGCAGAGTCCAGGTTCACCCCTCCCCCACCAGCCCCTTCCAGCCGCGTCTGTGATGCAAAGCAGGTCAGCGTGCTCACCCAGAATCAAGACCTTTATCATGACCACTAAAATTCACTAAGAAAATAAAATCTTTTTTTTTTGGTTTTTTGGCAAATAATGTTTATTTTGCTTTTTAAAAAGAACAGAAATATTTATCAAACAGTAAAAAGGAGAAGATGGGGGACATGAAAGGATATCGAGTGTAAGTTATGTTGGTAGATTGAGATAAATGGCCTTCCTTCTCTCGGTTTCTTCGACCTTCCAAGCTTCTGCTTCAAGGCACAAAACAGTAGAAAACACCCGACTCCTTCAATTCAGCTTTCACTGGAAAGAGGCACTTATCTGGACTATTCACACAATATATACACAAGAGAACCTTCACTCACGTCCGCTCACATCTCAGCACGCTCCAAGAAGCACGTTCCTTGCTTATCAGCCTTTCTTCATCCGGCCAGAACAGGAAACTACAAAAGTGAAG
Organism: Anolis apletophallus; assembly: GCA_030556195.1. Lineage (NCBI taxonomy): Eukaryota > Metazoa > Chordata > Lepidosauria > Squamata > Anolidae > Anolis > Anolis apletophallus. The sequence goes on from JARBWK010000854.1 coordinate 19,157, forward strand.
GTCCAGCAATAATATACAGCAGGGCTGTCCAACTGGTGGCCCCGGGGCCGGATCCGGCCCCGTAGCCTGTTGGACACGGCCCCACCTATGCCCTCAGCCGCCATTTTTAAATTTGAAAAAAAAAAATCGATTTTTTTTTAAAAATGGGCGGCCGGGGGGGAGGGGGAGGCGGGGCAGGGAGGAGGAAGAGAGCTAGCTCCTCCTTTCCGGCGCCCCCCTCCTACCTGGCGGGGGAGCGAAAAAGGGCAGAAGGCGGCGCCAACAGCAGCGCATCACAGGCCTGGCGTGACGCGCTGCCCCCTGGCGCCGCCTTCTGCCCTTGGCGGGACTCCCCTGCCCTAGGTAGGAGGGGGCGCCGAAAAGGAGTAGGCGGGCGCCAAGAGCAGCGTCACAGGCCTGGCGTGACGCGCTGCTCCTGGCACCACCTACTCCTCCTTTCGCGCCCCCTCCCTTCCTAGGGGGCGGAGGGGGTGCCGAAAAGGAGGAGTAGGGCACCAAAGCAGCGTCACGCCAGGCCTGTGACGCTCTGCTCTTGGCGCCGCCTACTCCCTCCGGCACCCTCCCTTCCTAGGGCGGAGGGGGCGCCGAAAGGAGGAGTAGGCGGCACCAATAGCAGAGCGTCACAGGCCTGGCATGACGCGCTGCCCCTTGGCGCCGCCTTCTGCCCGGTGCCCCCTCCGTTCCTAGGGGCGGAGGGGGCGCCGAAAAGGACGCAGTAGGCGGCGCCAAGAGCAGAGCGTCACAGGCCTGGCGTGATGCGCTGCTCTTGGCGCCGCCACTCCTTTTCGGCGCCCTCCCTTCCTAGGGCGGCGGGGGCGCCGAAAGGAGGAGTAGGCGGCGCCAAGAGCAGAGCGTCACAGGCCTGGCGTGACGCGCTGCCCCTTGGCGCCGCCTTCTGCCCTTTTTCGGCCGTTTTAGGAGGGGCCTGGGGTTGGGGGCGGGCCTGGGGGCGGGCCTGGGGGCGGGGCCGAGCGGCCCCCTAGGTCATCAGTGACCTTTTATCCGGCCCTGGACCCCGTAGAAGTTGGACAGCACTGATATACAGTGAAGAGTAGAGGCATCACACTGGCAATGAAGATCCACGTACTTAACGCAATGGTATTCGCCGTAGTAACCTATGGATGTGAGAGCTGGACCAGAAGGAAGGCTGAGCGAAGGAAGAGAGGCGCTTTTGATTTTTTGGAGGAAAATCCTGAGAGTGCCTTGGACCGCAAGAAGATCCCACCAGCCCATCCTCCAGGAAAGAAAGCCCGGCTGCTCACTGGAGGGAAGGAGATGAGAGGCAAAGGTGAAGTCCTTTGCCCACATCACGAGAAGACGGCAAAGTTTGGAGAAGGGAATTATGCTGGGGAAAAGGGAAGGAAAAAGGAAGAGGGGTCGACCAAGGGCAAGGAGGGTGGATAGTGTCCTTGAAGGGACTGGCTTGTCCTGAAGGAGCTCCGGGGGTGGCAGGGAGGAGCTCTGGCCTGGACCAGGAGGGCACCAAGAGGCAGAAGTGACTGAACGAATAAACAACTAAAAGTCATGTTAGTGAAATAATTCAACACGACTCTATTGTATCTCTTTGGAGACATGGGGGGAAGATCGTTATAGATATTCTTTACTTTAGGAAGGAAGTGAAGTAAAAGAATAGAAAAATATTCCAACGATGACATCTTCTCTAAGAAGAGTAATACCCATCAGAATAAGATTGTATTGGCCTTACTCCCTCTCTCCCCAGGGGGGCTGAGAGGAGGGAGGATGAGGGCCTTGGATCAAGAGGGGAGGGGAAGATGTCACAGGGAGGAGGGAGCAGGCTTCCTTTCTGCCCCCCTGGAGACTGGGATGCCAGGGAATAATGGCTTCAAAGTACAAGGAAGAAATGAGGAAGAACTTCCTGGCCGGGGGGGGAGAGAGAGAGAGAGAGAGAGAGCTGTTCAGCAGTGGAACTCTCTTCTTTAGAGGGTTTCTTTAAAGACTGGATGGCCATCTGTCAGGAGTGCTTTGAATGCAATTTTCATGCTTCTTGGCAGAATGGGGTTGGACTGGATGATGGCCCACCGGGTCAAGGGTTCTATTATTTCTTTTAACTTCTTCTATTGTCCCTTCTCTTTCTCAATAACCAAATAATAACTGTATTGATGCCCCTCCCCCATTTCCCAAAGGGACTTAGGGCGGAATACAAAACAATGCATATTGGTGCTGTGAAACACGTAAAAATACAAGTAAGATATATCAACATTAGTAAAAGCACAATATCAAAGCATAAACAATACTTACGGAAGACAAAACCGAACTTAATGAGATAAAATATTCAATATTCAACGCCAGTAATTAAAATGGACGCTACTAAAATCCAAGCGACATGAAGAACGTCCAAATTTGCATGAAAAGAAGAGAAGTATTCATTCTTTTCATCTTATCAATTAACATATTCAAACTCTATTTTTTCTACTACAGGAGAGTTTTGCGTATCCAACCTAAATGGGCCGGCAGAATGTTGGATATGCATAAATGTTGGATAACACAGACAGATGAAGGAAAAACCTATTAAATGTCAAATTACATGACGATTTTACAAATTGAGCACCAAACCATCATGTTTTACAACAAATTGACAGAAAAAGCAGTTCAATATATGGTAACATTGTGTAGTAATTACTGTATTTACAAATTCAGCACCAAAACACATGAGGATTCTTTCTCTCACACTGGATGTTATTCCACAGGTAAACATACACTCCACTTCCCTCACCTGTGGATCCGGGCAAGAGGCAGACCGCGTTGGATAATACAGAACATTGGAGAAGTGAAGGTTGGATAAGCGAGTCTCTACTGTATTAATAGCAGCCAGAATAGAATCTGTTGATCATGATGTCTGTGATGAACCACATGGAGCAGCCATAGAGGAAACTAGGCAGTAGGCGCGGGCAACCCATGGATCTAAATGGTCCTAAAGCACTTTCAGAACCAGTGCGCGCTGGCGCTTTGCTTCTAAAGTGTTGCTAAAGTTCTGGTGGGGAAAATTTCAGAACTCTGACAAAAGTTTAAAATTTCATTACAAATTGCATTTCCCAATTGGTTCTGTCATAAAAATCGCCAATAACGAAAAAATGACATTTTGAAAGTTTTGTCATAGTTCTGAAATTTTCACCCCCAGAACTTTAGCAACACTTTAGAAGCAAAGCGCCAGCCCCCCTCGTTTTGCAAGTGCTTTAGGACCATGGATGGCTCGTGCCTTCTGGACAGCGCTGCCCTTTCATCCCATGCCCTTGTTCCTTAGCTAAAATTTGCACTCGTATTCTCTTGTCCTTGTTTACAGTGTGGCCATGTTTTATGGCAGTTGTCACCATAGGTTATTGGGCGTTGTTCGGAGTTTAAACGGCTGTTTCATAGGCTCTTGGTTTCACTTTCTGTCTTGTCCTGTGTGTTTATTTTATGCGTTGTTTTAGGCACTTTGTGTCGTATGTAAGCCGCCCCAAGTCCGTTCTGGGAGATGGAGGAAGGGTTCAAAAATGTGGTTGCTGTTATTATTTTACGGACACAAAAACACACTTTGTCACAGCAAACGAGATCTATATGCTGAATTTGGTATCACAAAATCACAAGTCGAACACTTCCCATGCGTTTAGGACTGTGTGATGTATTTTTGAATGATGTGCACAGATCCAAGTCAGGTGGCCTTTTGCAGTTGATAGATCATGAATTTGTCAATGTTTATGGCTTCCGTCTGAGATCTTTTGGCACGCCACCTAGTGTGCCAATGACCACTGGGACTACCTGGATTGGTTGATGCCAGAGCCTTTGCTGTTCAATTTTGAAGTCCTGAGAACAGCTGAGTTTTTCCTGTTGTTTTACCTCAATGTGTCTGTCACCTAGTATGGCGACATCAGTAACCCAAACTTTTTTTTTCTTTTCCACAATCATGATATTGTGTTCTAGAACTTTGTCAGTCTGGGTTTGAAAGTCCCACAGTACATAAGAACATAAGAACATAAGAACGTAAGAAGAGCCATGCTGAATCGGAGCTCAGCCCATCTAGTCCAGCATTCTGTATCACACAGTGGCCCACCAGTTGTACACGGGGATCTCTAGCAGAAGGGAGGGCAAAACCCTAACCTGCTCCCGACCCCCCACAACCAGTACCCGGGGAAATCCTGCCTACCTCAACCAACTCCGAGGTGGCACTTGAATGTCCTTTTCAGTAACTACCGATTCCCTTGGTATCCATGAATCTGTCTTATCCTGCCTTGAAGCTGTCCAGGCTGACCGCTGTCACAACCTCCTCTGGAAGTGAGTTCCATAACCCAATGACCCTCTGGGTGAAGAGATATTTCCCTTTATTAGTCCTAACTTTCCTACCTTGGAGCTTCAGGGAGTGCCCTCTAGTCCTAGTGTTGTGTGACAGAGAAAATATTTTTTCTTTATTCACCTTTTCTATCCCATGTATGATTTTATACACTTCGATCAAGTCACCTCTTAGACGCCGTCTTTCAAGGCTGAAAAGACCAAGGCGTTGCAACCTGATTTCATGAGGGAGCCGCTCCATCCCTTGGATCATTCTTGTTGCCCTTTTCTGTACCTTTTCCAGTTCCGTTATATCCTTCTTAAGGTGCGAAGACCAGAATTGTACACTGTACTCCAAATGTGGCCTTACCATCGATTTGGAGAGAGGTAATACAAAATCTCTCTTGGCTTTCCTGACTGTTGTTTTGCATTTAGTTTGCCA